>NQII01000972.1:996805-1025018 GCA_002778355.1 Clitarchus hookeri | reverse complement strand
AAAGAATATGGTAATGTCGTATAGTAAGTACATAAATTGGATTTAGTACAGTTTTTCGATAAACTGTTGTTGTCAGGAAAGCAAGACAGTGGATGTTTCAACGACACATTATAAAAATATGTGGGGTTGCCACACTATTTCCTACAATAAAATGAGTTGGTAAAATGTCATCATGTATTTTGTGACAAAAAATAGTGATAACGGAATTACGATACAAAACTAAATGTATCTTAGTTCATCTGCCTAACTAGCATATTATTAGAGATACACGTGTATATATTCGGGCAACATTTGATAATGCCTAACCCAACACACTATATTGCACGTAATAATGAAGCAACNCCTTACTTTCTTGATTACCACAGCTTAACGTATTAATGTGCAAAATCCTTTTATTAACTGCCAGACATCAACATATTATCTCACTTTAAGTACGTCTTTATCTCTACTGTTTTAACGCCCTCTACTCTCCATACTTCGTGAGGTGGACCACGAGTTGTGTACATCATTAGTCTTATTTTGCCCCAGGAATAACCTGCCACAGTTTGTCACCAATGTTTGTTGGAAACACGCTGTATAAAACAGATCGGTAGCGGTGAAAGTGTGTTGGTGACTTATTGCTGTGCACGAAAAATAAAACTTTTCTTAGGCTGACCATATTGTAGGAGGAGTTTGTGTTGTGACAGTTGCGGTATCAATAATGTATCTCCCGGCCGTCAGCATTATTCGGAAACTCACGTGCAACTGCTCNTGTTCGGAAACTAACGTGCAACTGCTCTGCATTCTCACATCCGCGTAGCTACGCCAAACATCAAGCAATGCAGAAGCTTGTTACTTCTATGTCTATGGTAGTGAAGCTTTCTGTGTGCAGACGGCTCTGTAGTGTCAATGACGACAAAGCTTTAAATGGCGTGGCATTGTCTGTTTTTCTCACCCTAGGAAAAAATATCCTATCTCCCTCAGAGGCCTCTTGTAGGTATGCAAATGACTACGATTTTATTTCAGGTAGTATAACGAATGCTTAACACTTAAGCTGGCCAAACTTTGCTGCTAATTTTTTTTTTTTTAATTTAAACAAGGTAAGAAATATGCTTCTTACACACACAAGCATCCAATTTCTAAAAACCAGAAAGTAAAAATTTGACTAATCAGTTTTCTGACAACAGAGACAACGAAATTTAAAACATCAGTGGTGATTTTGTGGCTCAACAAATGTCTACTAGTTACACCACTAAAAGATACTGTACTAAAAATAAACATGTAATGCTGTGTGAGAAAAAATGTGCTGTCATATCAAGCATCTTTTAAATGGAACAATGTATGGAATAACAGTGGTTAGATGTTACACTGTGCTATCTAAAATATTTTAAAATATCTAATATATATATTTAAAACAAATGAAGTATTCAATTCTCTGCAATAACAAACAACAAGCTGCTAGTCAGTGTGCTTTGTTCTGAATTCTTCTGGAAGATTAGTTAATATGCGGGATACCAATTGTCTCACATGTATGAGAGCTTATACCTCAAGGCCAAGGGGAAAAAGTGAAAAAAATTTTAAGTATCTGTCACGAGGCTGAGATGTGCATAGTGTGTTAAAGTGACTGACATTTATTGTGGCAACTGTTACTTGAGTTAATTAAGTGAATTTATTGAAACAGTATATCAGATGCAACTCTTTAAGTTAATAAAGGCAAAATATCCAACCAGTTACAAACCTGGCTATGCCCAAAATTATTATCTCTGGTATAATAAGTTGGGTGAGGAAATAAATGTAGTGAATTACTGCTCATGAGATGGCCACGAAAATGGAAGCAATGAGCGCATTAAATTAAAAGTTACGTGGTTGTAAAAAAAAATGTACAAATATTAGCATTAAAGAATNATGTACAAATATTCGCATTAAAGAATACAATATAGCTAAAATTCTATATATTATAGATATGACATATACACTGAGAAGACAAAAGTCATGGGATAGCAATATTCAAATATACAGATGGCAGTAGTATCCCGTACAGAATGTATAAATGGGCAGTGCATTGGTTGGGTTTTCATTTGTATTCAAGTGATTCATGTGAAAAGGTGTCTGACGTGATTATGGCCACACGACGGGAATTAACAGACTTTGAACGCTGAATGGTAGTTCCAGCTAGACGCATGGGACATTCCATTTCGGAAATGGTTAGGGAATTCAACATTCCGTGATCCACAATGTAGAGAGTGTGACAAGAATACCTAATTTCAGGCATAACCTCCCACCATGGACAATGCAGTGGTATGCCGCCTGCACTTAATAATCGAGACCAATGACATGTGTGCAAAATGGTCAGTGTTAACAGACAAGCAAAACTGCGTGAAATAACCGCAGTAANGCCTCTCCTGGGCTCGTGACCATATCAGTTTGACCCTAGACGACTGGAAAACCGTGGCTTCGTCAGATGAGTCCCGATTTCAGTTGGTAAGAGCTGATGGTAGGGTTCGAGTGTGGCACAGACCTCACGAATCCATGGACCCAAGTTGTCAACAAGGAACTTTGCAAGCTGGTGGTGGCTCCATAATGGTGTGGGCTGTTTTTACATGGAATGGACTGGATCCTCTGGTCCAACTGAACAGATCATTAACTGGAAAGGGTTATGTTCAGCTACTTGCAGACCACTTGCAGCCCTTCATGGACTTCATGTACACAAACAACGATTGACTTTTTATGGATGACAATGCGCCATGTCACCGGCCCACAACTGTTCGCGATTGGTTTGAAGAACATTCTGGACAATTCCAGTGAATGATTTGGACACCAATATCGCCCAACATGATTCCCATCGAACATGTATGGGACATAATCGAGAAGTCAGTTCGTGCACAAACTCCTGCACCGGTATCACTTTCGCAGTTATGGACATCTGTAGAAGCAGCATGGCTCAATATTTCTGCTGGGGACTTCCAACGACTTGTTGAGTCCATGCCAAGTCAAGTTGGTGCACTTCGCTCGGGCAAAAGGAGGTCCGACACGATATTAGGAGGTATCCCATGACTTTTGTCGCCTCAGTGTATATATGTCCCATTTATGTTGATCACCAGGCATATCTCTGTACCGGGGCATCAAATGAAAAACTGTTTCTAACAATACTTGTACAACCGGAACGGCGAAATAATACTGCTTGGGAGTCAGCCATATAGCATTATGTGTTATTCAGATACCAATACTAACATCAGTTTTTTTAATGGCACCATGTTTCTATTTGTTTAAATCTCAATTATTCTCTTCGAGAACTATTTAAACATAAAGCAAAAATACCCTTTCCTAACATGGAAATTAAATACGACACAGAAAGTGGGATCTCTACTGCCCGTTTGTAATAATATCCATATGGGTACTGCAAAGGGTAGAATATTCACATTATATTTTCAAAGTGGTGGCCACTGGCAGCGATATAGAAGTACAGTCACTGGTTAAAGGACAACACTGATTCCTCCAATGTTGCCTGCCAAAGAGCATTATAAGCATGTACGATACGTTCCTGCATGTTCTCTGAAGTCGTTCGAATATCTCTATAGACAGCGTCTTTGTGGTAACCACCAAAGAAAAAAGTCCAGGAGGGTTAAGCTCAGGAGAAGGAGCCAGCCAGTGAATTGGTCCTCCACGAACAATCCACTTACCGGGACATTTTCGGTCGAGAACATGACGTGCATACGCAGCATTATGTGCTGGGCATACATCGTGCTGTTACCACATTATCATTCTGTTTCTTAGNAAGACGTGGATACGCAGCATTATGTGCTGGGCATACATCGTGCTGTTACCACATTATCATTCTGTTTCTTAGATGTATCCATTCCAGAAGACCAGGAAGAATTTTTGGTATAAAAGTGGCTTACTCCCTGCCGTTTCGGTTACTATTCACGAAATAAGGCCCTATAACCTTATTGCCAACCATCCCACACCAGAAGTTAACTCTCTGTTGGATCTGATTGTCCACCTGTCGAAGCCATCTTGGGTTCTCGACTGCCCGATAATGCATGGACTTCGTATTCAATCGGCCAGATATGGAGAGTGCCGTNGAAGCCATCTTGGGTTCTCGACTGCCCGATAATGCATGGACTTCGTATTCAATCGGCCAGATATGGAGAGTGCCGTTTCAGCGGTAAAATGAACATCCAAAAAAAAGTTTGGGTTGGCGATAATTAAATGCTATGCCCACTGACAGAACTATACACGATTCTGGAAATCATTCCCGTGCAATTCTTGGTGTAAGTGTATATGATAGGGATGGAAGATATGACGCTTATGAATGTGATGTGCACTCGTTTTCGGAATGCCAATTTTGGCTTCAAGTTGGCGTGTGCTGGTGTGTGTATAAACTGCAACAGCAGCGAGAACAGCAACCTCAGCAGCTTCAACTGTGCGAGTTCTACGAGGATTGCGTTGCTGCGGGTTCAAATTGCCAGTTTCACAAAGCTTAACAATGAGACAGGAAAACATCCGTATGGACGGTGGGGCCATGTCAGGGTATCGCTCTCTGGAAAGTTGCTCCGCCTGACTACACTGTACTGTACTACACTGTACTGTAAAATTATACGAACACATTCATCTGCTAACTCACATTCTCCAAAGATGAGCAGCATTTCTACCTTCTCGTTGTTGGAGTACATTTCCGTTACCACAACTCTCACCTTGCAGTTTACTGTATTCGACTGTATCCGGATGACTAAATGAGTAGTCGTCATGTCATATGTGTTCCTTTATTTCCTCTAAGCGCAACCTCTGTGTAATGGGGTATGCACCTCTGGGAACCTGCACTGTTAACTTCACCTCTATATCAAATGCCGATTATCAACATCAAACTGTACTGTACCATGCAGCACAATCATGCCTCAAGGCACCACATAATGTGTCTTTTTAACCCTTATGACTCCCAATGTCTGTGGTGGTTTCTAACGATCTGTTTATTAGACTGATACATTGTGATACATTTTTAATAGGTATTTACACTGAAGAGCCAAAAAAAAAAATGGTACACCTGCCTATTATCATGTAGGGCCCCCCGAACACGCAGAAATGCCGCAAGACGACGTGGCAAGGACTTGACTAATGTCTGAAGGTATGCAGGAGGCATTGAAATCTGCGCCAATTTGAGAAAGGGTTGCATGTCTGTCACGTTTAATTATTCTCGTCAGTCGTCGTTTGTCACGTTCGTTCACGATCTTTTTCCGGCCGCAGCGATGTCGAAGATTTGATGTTTTACCTGATTCCAAAATATATTCACGGTACACTCGTGAAATGGTCGTAGGCGAAAGTCCAAATTTTTTTCGCTACCTCGGAGATGCTATGTCCCATCTCTCGTGCGCCGACTATAACACCACGTTCAAACTCATTTAAATCTTGATAACCTGCCATTGTAGCAGCAGTAACCGATCTAGCAACTTTGCCAGAAGTTTGTTGTCTTATATAGGTGCTGCCGACCGCATCGCGTTACTCTGATTGGTTCCATACCTCTGTTATTTGCATACGCATGGCTACACCAGTTTTTTTTTTTTTTTGCTTTCCAGTGTATGTGCTGCCTTTAACTCATAACGAATAGATAAATGGTGCTTTTTAAAAAAGTGATGTTACTACTCGTATCTTACTAACGCAAGATGCTATGAGGCTGACTCCCTAGCAGTTTTAATTCCCCCTTCCACTTATACAAAAGGTTTTTTCATTTGGAGCCTCAGTATGGAGTTATTGTGGGTGGTCAAGATAAATGGGANCCTTCCACTTATACAAAAGGTTTTTTCATTTGGAGCCTCAGTATGGAGTTATTGTGGGTGGTCAAGATAAATGGGACATTCTGTATATACAGAATGATTCACAGCACCCGTATCACCTCTTTTTCTTGGAAACAACACAATACCAGTTGTTCGCAAAAAAAATAGTAATAACTTTACCCTATACGATTCATTAATTGGTAGTAATTCCATTCCCCCGAGCCTACCGAAGGATGGGGTACGGGGGGTGAGTTTTCAACTTGCAAATGGGAACAGGTGTCGAATATGGTATTGTTAGATAGATCGTCTAAGTGGAAACAACATTTAATAAGGCAGTTGTTTTCTGACATGCATATTTTACGCACAATAAAACATATCACATAAGCATATGGTTTGAATATGCGTAGTTTACGCACAATGAAAATGAACGAAGAATTTTTCATTCTTACTACAATCAAAAGGAAATCAACGAAAAATGTTTTTCTGGCATTCATATCTAGTTTACGTACAATCAAAAGGACATCGGGCGTACTGTAAATGCCGGTATGGTGTGAGAGAACCACTGTAAAATGGTCAATGGGAACGCTCATTCGCATACATCACTCTTCATAAGAGTTTTAAATGTCAACCATCCTGTATCAAGCATGACTCAGCTGTCCTTCTTACGTTCACGGATGCTCAACGAACCTCAGCACAGCTGGCAGATCCACATGCTGCTCTAATTCTGTCTTTCATGTCTTATCTCGTTGTTGGACGCATGCTGTAGACGATGTATTTAATTTTCCCCCACAAAATGAAGTCATTTAGGGACAAGTCTGGAGAACATGGTGGCCAAGCTACAGTACCGATTCGTCCAATCCACAGTCTGGGAAATAAAATGTCAGCAACTAGCCGATATCAGCATTAAAAGTGAGAGGGCAGCAATCCTTTTGACGTCACAGTGTTAATTGCAGAGCGAGAGGGACATATTCGATCAGCTGATACAAATATTCTCTAGGAAGTCTCCATAAGCTGCACCATTCAACTGTCCTTCAAAAAAATGGTCCAATGACACGATGTCCGAGAATACCACACCATGTATTAAGGCTCTACATATGCTGGTTAGCCACTTGACGGAGCCAATGTGGGACCAGTCATGGGCATTATGTATGTTAACATCACCATTACTCTTGAATGTGACTTCATCAATCCACAAAATACTGTAATGTAGAGCACGGTCCTTGCTCAGAAATCAATGCGCTTAGGAAAGTTATTATTCCCAAGTTATTCGTGCAGTTGTTCATGGTACGGATATAAACGATTATCAGCGAATATTCTCCACACTGCACTTTGAGACAATTCTGAGTCGCGGGCAACCCTCTTGTAGAATAATGAGGATTAACTACCANAATTCTCCACACTGCACTTTGAGACAATTCTGAGTCGCGGGCAACCCTCTTGTAGAATAATGAGGATTAACTACCATGGCAGACAGTACATTATCAGACATCTCGTCTCTCACAGGACGTCTGATGCGATGACATTTGTTGCATGTCGGTTGCACTAGTCCGGTTATGCGCGCGCGACATGCAAGATGCTGGTATACATTGTACAAATGATGGGCGCGCTGTGGGTAACTCTCTGCTTACAAACGGGCAGCAGCTCTGCAGTTCCGATCATTCTTCTATTATCATCAGCATATCAAATGCATATTCGTTTGTAAGCGGCATTCCATTCAGAGAGCAACAATGCAGACAAACAATGTCTGACACTGAAACAACACACACGGTTAATGGTTTCAATGTAAATGGAATGACTGTCACAATGATGACTGTCACAATGAACGAACATTCGATTGTCAGTTAACCAGCATGCAAAACCTGCAGTTCCTGTAAATGGTAGATGGCGCATCTATTTGCTGCGTAGTGTTTCATTCTTCTGCGCGTTTCCTCGTAAAAAATTCTAAAACCTACTTCACGAGTACATGCAGTAAAGCACACTACAGGTCACTGCTAGTATCTAAGCGAGTCTCACACTCCAACCGGAAATAACGTAATGACGCACATTGTGTATCTGACGTGCATAGTTTATGCACAACCAATGATAAGTGTAAATACTTAACTGTTAACATTAGACTGGTTCTGAAAAAAGCGGAGAATAAGGAAGCACTAAGCAGCATGTAGATAAGCTATCTACCACTAACAAGAACCGCAGGTTTTACATGCAAGTTAACTGACAATCGACAGTACGTTCACTCGAACAGCCATTCGTTTTACATTGCATGAAATACAGAATCAGAGCAGCATGTGGATATCTCATCAGTGATGAGGTCCGCCGAGCAACCACGAATGTAAGACGGGGAACACAGTCGTTTCTAATACAGAGTGGTCAACATTTAGAACACTTGTAAAAAGTGCTGTGTTCGANGTAAGACGGGGAACACAGTCGTTTCTAATACAGAGTGGTCAACATTTAGAACACTTGTAAAAAGTGCTGTGTTCGACCCAGTTCTTGGTAGTTCTCTCACACCAAACCGGTATTTACAGTGCACCCGACTTCCTGTTGATTGTGCGTAAACTACACTGAAGAGCCAAAAAAACTGGTATAGGCGTGCGTATGCAAATAACAGAGGCATGGAACCAATCAGAGTAACGTGATGCGGTCGGCAACTATATCGGCTACTGCTTCTACATTAGCAGGTTATCAAGATTTAAGTGAGTTATAACGTGGTGTTATAGTCGACGCACGAGAGATGGGACATAACATCTCCAAGGTAGCGATAACATTTTGATGTTCGCGTACGACCTTTTCACAAGTTTACCGTGAATATCGGGAATCCGGTAGAACATCACATCTTCGACATCGCTGCGGCCGGAAAAATAACGTGAAAGAACGNGCCGTGAATATCGGGAATCCGGTAGAACATCACATCTTCGACATCGCTGCGGCCGGAAAAATAACGTGAAAGAACGGGACAAACGACGACTGACGAGAATCATTAAACGTGACAGATGTGCAACCCTTTCTCAAATTGGCGCATATTGGATTTGTGGACTGCCCTGCAGGATTCATGGTGTGAAATGCCTCCTGCGTACCTTCAGACATTAGTCGAGTCCANTGGACTGCCCTGCAGGATTCATGGTGTGAAATGCCTCCTGCGTACCTTCAGACATTAGTCGAGTCCATGCCACGTCATCTTGCGGCACTTCTGTGTGCTGGGGAGGAAAAAAAAGGGGGGGGGGGCTACACGATATAAGTAGGTGTACCGGTTTTTTTTGCTCTTCAGTGTAGGTATGTACGCCAGAAACACAGCATGTATCGTTGATTTCTATTTGATTGTAGTAAGAAAACACGTCTGCGATCAATTTTCTTTGTACGTAAACTACGCAACTTCACAAACTATATGCTTAGATGATTCATTTTATTGTGCATAAACTATTTGCATCAGAAAAAGGTTGTTAGTAAATGTTGTTTCTTTTTAAACGGTTAATCGAACGATACATTTTACGACTCATATTCCCGTTTGCCATTTCAAAGCTAACCCGCTATACCCTTACCACCGGTATGTTAGGGGAATGTGATAACTATCCAATTTTTTTCGTGAACCCCCAGTGCCACGTTGTTTCCGAGAACAAGGGGTGATACGGGTGCTGAGAATCATCCTGTATAAATTTTGCAGCAGTAGAGTAGCTAATATCACAAATGCATTTGTTTCCTATTCGTAAATTGAAAATTGCTTGCAAACCTTAATATTGTGTAGATGTGACAGCTGTTCATGGTAAAGTGAGTAATTTTGAAAACTGAATTCTTCCACTGTAAATCCATTAACATTGCCGTGGGTTATTTTTGTGTCGGTCAAGTGAAACTCTGAAAATTTTACTGGAAAAGTAAATTTTCACAAAATTGCTAATTCTTACAATCCTATAAATTAAAAAAAACAGAAAGCAAAATAAATGATTTCCTTACACTTTTAATTAAACGTTATCACATTGTTTTACTTTCCATCCTTTATTATCAACTTTACTAAGCGCATGCTAATAAACGTGATCGTTAAAATAGTAGAGGAAACATGGAGTCGAGGGCTCATTCTAGCTACAGATTTCCACTCTCCGTGTTTCAGCATTGCACTGATTTTCTGCTATAACACCATCAAAAACAAGAGGATAGGACTTGAGGTTATTAGGTAAGCAATTTCGTTAATACGTTTTTACAGATCCTGTAACCTAGTTAACGCAACTAGAATATAATAAAGTTAGTCAAAGTATGTCATACATATGAAAGAGTGAGTCTATTGGAAATTCAAACATAAAAAAACATGTTCATCGCTGTTGAACATTGAACTTAGACGGTTGTACTGGCAATGGCTGAGTCAATGTTAAGTACCAAATTCTTCCTACCTCATCTTTATTCTACGGTTAAAATACGTGCAGGAAGGGACAGTGGCATTTTTCGAAGTACTCAAATAATCGTGAACAGGGGCCTTCCTAGTAACAATATCAAGTCTCAAGGTAACGTCAGACCGCAAGGAAGCATAGCAACCTGCAATGGAAAATAGCATACACAAGCTACGTTCCTTATCTTTTTCATCCTAATTTTAAGTAGCGATTATATGGTTTTAAAACAGCAATCTGTCTATGAAAGAGTCAGCATTGTCACTATATTATAAATTACTGTTTTACAGAAGAATAAATATCGTAAACAAAGGTATACTTACATTTATTTTTGCTGACTAACCATTTTCAACGACCACATTTATGTTTCAATAACCGAATTTGTATAGTGTAAACAAAATCTCAACTTTCACTTTGTCCTGTAAAAAAATATAATTGAAATATTGCACACTAAGGAAAAGTTTTTTTAAAAATAAAACAAAGTTTGTATGTACAACCAAATTGATTGTTTGTATAGGGGCAGTGAAATATGTTGTTGAAAACTAATTATTTGGTTGTTCGTAGCTGGTTGCCCCAAACTTTAAGATTAGATCGTTGCAGCTAAAAATTTATTTGGCTCTAAAAAAAAGTTTTGTTTAATATAAAAAAATTTAAAGCTTGACCGAGATTCAGAATCGTATCGTTTGCACCCCAGTGCTACGCCATAGCAACATTAGTTAAATAAACTACTCATGAAATCGGAATGTTTATAAAGAGATGGATTGTAAATACTGGGTAACGAGTGTCAATAACCATTTCAAGTTTTGCAGCTTTAAGTTTAAGTTTCCTGTATAACTTGATTTATTGTTATTTTATACAATTCAATAAGGATCAATAAATGCACTTCCGAACAGGGTTATTATCCTAATTGTCACAAAAATTACAAACAAACTCTCTAGGAGTATTTTAGAACTCAGACGATCAAATGAGAGGCCAAACCAATATACACAGTTTATTCAACTACATGTTTTGTTAGCTGTGTAAGTCCATGACCAGGCTGACGGGACTTACAGGGTTCTTTGGATAGGGAGGCGGGGAAAGGTGGTCATGGTAAATGATGACTCGCATGAGTAGAGTGCGCACTCATTTCTCATCTAATGTTCTCGCCAGTACACTCTACAACGTCTTAACTGTCTCACTACACAACTACCTTAGTCAAGTCAGTAATTCAAAACACTTTAAAACTTTACAACTGCCAAATTTGGAATGCCTAACACAAAGGTTTTGTTTATTTAAGAGTCTACATTGTTTCATGAACAAAATTAATATTGTAATTTTTTTCAAGTATTGTTTAATTAACAATATATTTTGTTTACATATTTGGCCCCATAGAACAAGTATTTTGTTTCCTGGAACAAACCTTGCTCTCAGTGTACATTATTTTTAAAAAATTAAAATAGACACAACTGCTTGTCAAGAGATTCACATTACATCTAGGGAGGCTCCTTGGGGAAGTATTAAGTGAAGTGGAGAAGGGTGTAGAGAGTGACTGTGCCGGCAGGTGGCGAATGAGTTGGGGCCCAGCATGGTTTTGAGCAAGCTGACAGACGCCGTGCTGCAGGTTGCAGCCCCAGAGTCCTCCACGTCTCTGCCGCTGATCGCCGCCACAGAGTGGTTCCACGACCGTGCAACAGCGGGAGGCTACCTCACCTACCCTGGCTCACTGACCACGCCGCTTTGCTACGAGGTCGTCACCTGGATCATATACCCTCAGCCAGTCAGCATCTCCGAGGACCAGGTGCCTGCCTCTATACACAACACACGTCTCCACGCCACCCTGCAACATTCGCACTATTCTAATTCACGAGTACACTTGAAATCTGGTCAACACTGTCCACTTCTAGAGAATGTTCTGAATCATGTTTCAATGATAGAGAAGTCAACGGGTTAAACAAAACAATACCAACAACGCTTAGTATGTAGTGCGGGATGGCAAACCGATCATTTTTAATGAAAGAGCAAATGCCCGGGAAAGCATGGCTTGGCTGCGTCGGAGCGCCGAATTTTGACAACACTTCGGATAAGGTTGATATGTGTACAATCCATATTGTGCCACGAAACCACTACCAACCCAACTTGATCATCAGATTGTGCATTCAATTAAAACATGTTTCGAATTGTCGACACCCTACTTGATTACAGGGCCTACATCGCCGGTGCAGANATTGTGCATTCAATTAAAACATGTTTCGAATTGTCGACACCCTACTTGATTACAGGGCCTACATCGCCGGTGCAGATACTTCGAACATTTGCTTTATGTGCACAGTAGTTCAGTCGCTGCGTGGATTCGTGCAACAAGGTTCACATCTTATGGTACATGACTCTCATCTGCCATACCCTTTAAAGTACCCCAGATAATAAATTAAAGAACTCTCAGATCTGGTGACTGTGGTTGTCATGGAACAGGCTCTACATGGCCCAACCCACACTTTTCCAAACGANGAGAACTCTCAGATCTGGTGACTGTGGTTGTCATGGAACAGGCTCTACATGGCCCAACCCACACTTTTCCAAACGATACTCCCCTCATGAAAAATGATCGGTTTGCCATCCCGCACAACATACTAAGTGTTGTTGGTGTTGTTTTGTGTTACCTGGTGTGTTCTCTATCATTAAACATTATTAAAAACATTCAGACATATCTGCCTTCGGGCTTGGTGAGAGTTGGCGAGTGTTCTGGCAACAGGTAGTCTCACTCCAATAACCCAGATGTTAACACCTTCATTTAACTAGCCAAGGTTAGCACAGCTGATTCTGCGATGTTTCTTTCCAGGGCACTGGGGCTCGTCTTCATCTAAGAGAACGAATCCAACAAATAAAACGAAAAATATTGTGAGCCTCGCATTATTTATAAGGTGCATCGGGTTTTTGACCCACATGGGGAGAACATCAGTGTTTAAAAACTCTCCTAATAAGTGGTCCCTTGCACACCCGGACCAAACCGTGGTCACTTCTGTGCATCTGCCCAAATCTCAAATACACTTGGTGGTAGTGCACGATGATCGCCTCCACTTTCATATGATATTTAAAATCGAACTGGTTAACCGAATCTTGATGAGTGGAGGTGATTCAGAGACGAGATGCAAGGGCTGCAGAGACGGGAGTACCACGAGAAAACGCACCAGCCAAAAACATAGTCTGACAATCTGGTCACTATGCAGCTGGTATAGTGAAATCCAAAGAGAAAATAATGTGCATNCAGCCAAAAACATAGTCTGACAATCTGGTCACTATGCAGCTGGTATAGTGAAATCCAAAGAGAAAATAATGTGCATCAGACCAAAACGCAACAAGCTAGTTTAGAGGGTTCAAGCTGCTACACGAAGGGGTGGGCTTGTTCAGTTCAGTAGTATTGGCAGCCGAGAGCGGTTGGACGAAAGCTGCTCCGCACATGAATGATACCTGTCGAAAAAACGTTAATCGTGCAGCGAAGTATTTAACAGCGTGTTAGTGGAGAACGATGTTATCTGTTTGATCTTTATATTGCCAGCAGTGTCACGTGGTTCACGCCCTCCAGAGGAATGCGCTGGGAGTGCCCACCCCTGCACCGCCTAACCTACCTCCCCTCCCTCAAATCTGCGCAGAATTATTTTCTTATTTGAACTATACTACACTGTGGTTGGCTAGTTCACGCGACCGCCGCAGCTCCAATACAGAGTTAGATAATGTGTGCCAGCAGTAGTTTGTCGTTCCCAATGCTTGAACGTCTCTTATAACTCTTAGACAGCTTGAAGAAAATATTGGCACACTTTATGCACAAATATACAATAGATATCCTTTAAGATGGGAAATGACCAGGGTATGAACAATACACCTCGTAACAAAAAAATCCGCATGAACGTATGTCCTAGGATCGATGGTTTCCAAGATAAGGCCTGCCAAGTTTCTGCTAGAATTGTTAATAGACATTCTTGATTCACGCATGTTCGAGTCGCTGCAAACCTGCCTGTGTACCAGCAGTGATTAATTATCATAAGATGCACTCAAACTGTCTACCTTTCATCTGAATGCATGGCTATAAAGGTTGCATCAGTGACTGACTGAAATGTTCAAACACATCAAGTCTGCCATGTATTGGCTGGCAAAACATTTCAATATCCATAAACAGGTGTTGCGTAAACTTAAGTCTGAAGATGTCATAGCAGGTAATAAAGCACTGGATTAATATAAGGAAAAAAAAATGTTGCACAGGCGGTTATCTCTTTATCACACATCCGCCTGTGCAAAATTCTGTTAAGTGAAACACTTATCGGTAATAAATGTTAGTATACCAACATCGTACACTAGGTAACTTTACAATATCTTCTCTGACTATTTTTTCTTAATATTCGCAGTGCTCAGGTTCGATATTCTCAAAATTACGATTTTCACCTGGTCAAAAATGGTTGCTTGACACTTGATGCAATTTTGCCCTACTTTCCGAAGGAGCCATATATTTCAAAATATAAACAGGAACCTGACTAACAGTCATGAAAACTACATGGCAATAGCCAGATATTCACTGAAGAGCCAAAAAAAACTGGTACACCTACCTAATATCGTGTATGGCCCCCACGAGCACGCAGAAGTGCCGCAAGATGATGTGGCATGGGCTCGATATATGTCTGAAGGTATGAAGGAGGCAATTCACACCATAAATCCTGCAGGGTAGTCCACAAATCCATAGGAGTGCGAGGTGGTGGAGATCTCTTCTGAACAGCACGTTACAAGGGATCCTAGATGTGCTCAATAATGTTCGTGCCTGGTGATTTAGGTGGCCAATGGAAGTGTCTAAAGTCAGAAGAGTGTTCCTGGAGCCACTCGGTAGCAACTTTCGACGTGTGGGGGGTCAAATTGTCCTGCTGGAATTGTCCACGCCCGTCGGAATGCTCAATGCACATGAATGGGTGCAGGTGATCGGACAGAATGCTTACGTATCTGTCACCTGTCAGAGTCGTATCTAGACGTATCAGGTGTCCCATTTCACGCCAACTGCACATGCTCCATACCATGACAGAGCCTCCACCAGCTTGAACCGTCCCCTGTTGAAATGTAGGGTCCATGGATTCATGAGGATGTCTCCATACCCGTACATGTCCATTAGCCCGATACAATTGGAAACGAGACTCGTCACATCAGGCAACGTGTTTCCAGTCATTAACAGTCCAATGGCGGTGTTGGCGGGCCCAGGCGAGGCATAAAGCTTTGTGTTGTGCAGTCAATAACGGTGCACAAGTAGGCCTTCGTCTCCGAAAGCCCATATCAATGATCGTCCGTTGAATAGTTCCCAAACTGGCACTTGCTGATGCCTCAGCATTAAAATCTGGGTCAATATGAGAATGGGTTGCACATCTGTCGCATTTAATAATTCTCGTCAGTCGTCGTTTGTCACGTTCGTTCACGGTGTTTTTTCGACCGCTGCGATGTCAAAGATTTGTTGTTTTACCGGATTCCCGATATTCACAGTACACTCGTGAAATGGCCCTACGCGAAAATCCAAATTGTATCGCTACCTCAGAGATGCTATGTCCCATCACTCGTGCCCCGACTATAACACCACGTTCAAACTCACTTAAATCTTGATAACCTTCCATTGTAGCAGCAGTAACTGATCTAGCAACTTTGAAAGACACTTGTTGTCTTATGTAGGCGCAGCCTACTGCAATGCATTACTCTGATTGGTTCCATACCTCTGATATTTGCATACACACGCCTATGCCAGTTTTTCTGGCTCTCCAGTGTATCATCCTCTGCGTGTTTAAGAATATACACTGAGGTGACAAAATACATGGGATAGCAATATGCAAACATACAGATGGCAGTATTATCGCGTACAAAATGTATAAATGGGCAGTGCATTGGTTGGGCTTTCATTTGTAGTCAAGTGATTGATGTGAAAAGGTTTCTTACGAGATTATGGCCGCACGACGGGAATTAACAGACTTTGAACGCGGAATGGTAGTTGGAGCTAGACGCATGGGCATTCCATTTCGGAAATGGTTAGGGAATTCAACATTCCGTGATCAACAGTGTAGAGAGTGTGACGAGAATACCATATTTCAGGCATAACCTCCCACCATGGACAATGCAGTGGCCGACCGCCTGCACTTAATGATCGAGACCAATGACATGTGTGCAAAATGGTCAGTGTTAACAGACAAGCAAAACTGCGTGAAATAACCGCAGTAATCAATGTGGGACGTACGACGGACGTGTCCGTTAGGACAGTGCGGCGAACTTTGGCTGTACTGGGGTATGCCAGCAGAAGACCGACTCGAGTACCTTTACTAACAGCACGACATCGTTTGCAGCGCCTCTCCGGGGCTCGTGACCATATCGGTTTGACCCTAGACGACTGGAAAACCGTGGCTTCGTCAGATGAGTCCCGATTTCAGTTGGTAAGAGCTGATGGTAGGGTTCGAGTGTGGCACAGACCCCACGAATCCATGGGCCCAAGTTGTCAACAGGGAACTTTGCAAGCTGGTGATGGCTCCATAATGGTGTGGGCTGTTTTTACATGGAATGGAGTGGGTCCTCTGTTCCAACTGAATGATCATTGACTGAAAAGGGTTATGTTCAGCTACTTGGAGACCACTTGCAGTCATTCATGGACATAATGTACCCAAACAACGATGGACTTTTTAACCTACTGTTACGCGGTACAGTGGCCCGGTGTTGACAAGCGCTAACCTTTGAAGAACACTCTGGACAATTCCAGCTAATGATTTGGCCACCATGATCGCCCGACATGAATCCCATCGAACATTTATGGGACATAATCGAGAAGTCAGTTCGTGCACAAAATCATGCACCGGCAACACTTTCGCAATTATGGACGTCAATAGAGGCGGCATGGCTCAATATTTCTGCTGGGGACTTCCAACGACTTGTTGAGTTCATGCCACATCGAGTTGCTGCACTTCGTCGGGCAAAAGGAGGTCCGACACGATATTAGGAGGTATCCCATGAGTTTTTTCGCCTCAGTGTATATACCTACGTATTAAATATATTTATATGCTTCCATGGTGGCAGGAACTCGATTGTCATTCACGTTTGCTGTTATTTGGAGTCCAGTCACATAAAATCAGTTCGCGGTATCTTCATGCTTGTTTAATAAAACCTCTGTGAAATCACCCCATGTGTAACATGTTTCATTATTTCCTAAAAATGTCATGTGTCTCAAACATTTTGCACTTATATTATGATAATAGTATNTGTGTAACATGTTTCATTATTTCCTAAAAATGTCATGTGTCTCAAACATTTTGCACTTATATTATGATAATAGTATCATATCTTGTTTGAATTTTACTTCTTCTTGTATTTTATTTATAAATTAAAGATTCATTTTATAAATGAAATGGATAAATAATTGGAGAAAATACATGTATTGGTAAAGTCTAATAAGAAAAAATTATCATGCTAAATGTTATTAAAGTGAGCGCGCTCAACTGCGTTTAAAGAAAGGGAATTGTATGAAATGTTGCTCTCAATGGTGCTGCATTAACCACAAGTGCGATATATGAGAGTAGTTGTGGTTGTCGCAGGTGGCAGTGTTCCGCACGCTGAAGACGTCGAGTGGCTCGCTGCTGCTCAGCAACTTCAGGCCCACACAGGACTTGAATGACAGGCCGGTGAGGTTCGCAGAAACTGAGCTGGACCCGGCCATGCTCAACCACGTCGGCGAGGGCTACGTGCGCGCCTAGCAGAGCTACCAACTTACTCACTGATGACACCAGCGAACCTGTCTGCACCCTCCATGCGACCAAGACGCAGCCAGCATTGTCGCCAACTGCTTTGCGGCTGATGTGTCTCTGGGCAGACATATGCAATGAACTGACCGAAAAATTAACGGAGACATACGCCTTTCCAGAGATTGGTGTGTTGCAGAAAACTACCTATAATACAAAACAAACCTTTCTCAGGTCATGGGAAAAATACTGCAATAAACACCACCGGTGAAATACTTTTAAATTGATCCTTAAAAAAAAGAAAATAAGAATTATATCTAGTAATTTATTTATTAATCAATATCTTATGTTAGTTTCCATATACAATTTTTTATGACATTTATGATTGCCAGTCCTATGAATGTGGAAATTATCCATCCCGACTTTAAAAATAACAACATGGTAAAAAATGCATTTTATAACATATATAAATACTTTCTTAAATTAATATTTATGAAGATGCCAATATCAGAAATTTGTCATTTGCTAAAATAAGATGATTGTAATTTACTCAGATTTACAAAATGTTGATTTGAATTGCTAATAAATCTACTTCCTTCCCATTACCTGAAGTGTATTCATAAGGATATATTTAATGCCCGAGCTCTTTCTTTTCGTCATTACCATTCCTTTTATATATGCCTTGAGCTATTTAAATTAACACTTAAAATATTCCGTGACAGGGGTTTGCACAAATGATTTTATAGGAAATTTATATTTTTTTCATGGCTATTGATTTACATTGACATTTATACATTTGTTTTTCTATTTCGTAAACACGTATTTTTGTTTAAAATTAACACTTTAAACATTATCGATTGTCTTNTGTGTAACATGTTTCATTATTTCCTAAAAATGTCATGTGTCTCAAACATTTTGCACTTATATTATGATAATAGTATTATATCTTGTTTGAATTTTACTTCTTCTTGTATTTTATTTATAAATTAAAGATTCATTTTATAAATGAAATGGATAAATAATTGGAGAAAATACATGTATTGGTAAAGTCTAATAAGAAAAAATTATCATGCTAAATGTTATTAAAGTGAGCCCGCTCAACTGCGTTTAAAGAAAGGGAATTGTATGAAATGTTGCTCTCAATGGTGCTGCATTAACCACAAGTGCGATATATGAGAGTAGTTGTGTTTGTCGCAGGTGGCAGTGTTCCGCACGCTGAAGACGTCGAGTGGCTCGCTGCTGCTCAGCAACTTCAGGCCCACACAGGACTTGAATGACAGGCCGGTGAGGTTCGCAGAAACTGAGCTGGACCCGGCCATGCTCAACCACGTCGGCGAGGGCTACGTGCGCGCCTAGCAGAGCTACCAACTTACTCACTGATGACACCAGCGAACCTGTCTGCACCCTCCATGCGACCAAGACGCAGCCAGCATTGTCGCCAACTGCTTTGCGGCTGATGTGTCTCTGGGCAGACATATGCAATGAACTGACCGAAAAATTAACGGAGACATACGCCTTTCCAGAGATTGGTGTGTTGCAGAAAACTACCTATAATACAAAACAAACCTTTCTCAGGTCATGGGAAAAATACTGCAATAAACACCACCGGTGAAATACTTTTAAATTGATCCTTAAAAAAAAGAAAATAAGAATTATATCTAGTAATTTATTTATTAATCAATATCTTATGTTAGTTTCCATATACAATTTTTTATGACATTTATGATTGCCAGTCCTATGAATGTGGAAATTATCCATCCCGACTTTAAAAATAACAACATGGTAAAAAATACATTTTATAACATATATAAATACTTTCTTAAATTAATATTTATCAAGATGCCAATATCAGAAATTTGTTATTTGCTAAAATAAGATGATTGTAATTTACTCAGATTTACAAAATGTTGATTTGAATTGCTAATAAATCTACTTCCTTCCCATTACCTGAAGTGTATTCATAAGGATATATTTAATGCCCGAGCTCTTTCTTTTCGTCATTACCATTCCTTTTATATATGCCTTGAGCTATTTAAATTAACACTTAAAATATTCCGTGACAGGGGTTTGCACAAATGATTTTATAGGAAATTTATATTTTTTTTCAAGGCTATTGATTTACATTGACATATATACATTTGTTTTTCTATTTCGTAAACACGTATTTTTGTTTAAAATTAACACTTTAAACATTATCGATTGTCTTNATATACATTTGTTTTTCTATTTCGTAAACACGTATTTTTGTTTAAAATTAACACTTTAAACATTATCGATTGTCTTTCCTGCTGCATTTTTTACCACATAGAACACAACATAATTTTTTTCCCATATACACCTCAAGATAACTGAACATAGTATATTGTATGTCTGCCATGTAAATATAAATTTTTTGGTTATGATTTTTCTTATGCCCACCTATTGCTTTTCCTCAAACATGTACATGCAAATGTGTTTGTGGACACTTTTNTGGTTATGATTTTTCTTATGCCCACCTATTGCTTTTCCTCAAACATGTACATGCAAATGTGTTTGTGGACACTTTTGTGTCACCCACACTTTGCACTTTGCACATGCAAAATTAGTTTCTCGCCTTCGTCACAATTATTTTTTTTAANCTTTTGTGTCACCCACACTTTGCACTTTGCACATGCAAAATTAGTTTCTCGCCTTCGTCACAATTATTTTTTTTAAAATTCTTTTTGCACTCTGTGCCATTACGCCCCCATACTGTAAATATTTAATTCACAACCACTGTTTATCCCTATCCTCATCCGGTGAACTATCCTTTACCTCGCACGGCAGGCCGCAACCAGTCGTGGTCCACTCGACGAACGGAACCATGTCGGCTTCTTCGTCCAGCAGGAGTCTATGCGTTTCACCATCGCATTCTTTATTGAAGCGAAGCACTGTTTCCTGGCCCCCTCATCGTATCTCGTATTCCCTGCGCTGGCGGCCTTTTTTAAAGACGACGGTTTCACCCTCGTTCAACTCTAACAGTTCGTCGGTACTGCATTGTAGAGTTTCGCCCCGCCTCATAGTGTACATTGCACAGGTTTGAGCGTCGCACCGCATTCTGTCCATAAAATAAAGTTTTGACTTGCCTTCAACGTTTATGATGCTCGGGTTGTATGCAGGCACCAAGATATAGTAGAGGCAAGGCGTGATTCACACCATCGCAGGCTTCTATGTTTTTCACTGCATCCTCGTACTGTGGGTCGCCCAGCCAGTACTCCACACGACGGAATACTGGTATGGCGTTGGGATAAAACTTCGCCATACATGACTCTAATGAGCTGATGTATATCACCTCGTGCAATGAATATCGTGGAGGAGGTGCAGTGGGAGTATATTTGGGGGGCGTCAACCAACTGTTGCTAGTGCTGATATTGGTCTCCGTGGAGCTCTCAAATGCCGGAAGCAAATCATCGCATGTCTTCGAGGTGAGTGGATGTCAGGTGGAGGTGGTGCTGGGTCGGAGACGTGATGTGATCAGCTGTATGAGGTTGGTGGGGGCCTGGTCTACAAAGCCGTTCATGTTTTCACTATGCGGACTCATCGATGATGGAGGCGGTTTTATGGACAGAAGAGGTGAGTGTCGGTGACGAATTTGCGACTAAGGTGGAAGCAGTGAAGGGGGTAGCTGCAACTGCACGACATCGCCCCTTGCACCAATCGTGGGAATGAGGAGTGTCCAGAACATACATGACGCAGCCCTTGAATCACTCTCTGCGTGGTAGACAGTCACGAATATATATATTTGTCTTGCTGCAGGTGGGCCGGAAGTCTCTTGTAAACTTACCGAACTTAATGATGTGCTTACGTCAGCAGGAACTCTTTCGGTAAAAAGGCCAGTTCTTTTTTCGTATCGAGGGTCGCGAGCGAGCGTAGCCTCCCATACGTGGCGATCGCTGGAATTATTTTCTTTCCACTGGGACAGCAAGCAAACATCTTCTAAAACTCCATACGATAAATATACTGTATACTCCAAAACGATCTTGTGATGACGACGGCAGCAACAGGTAGAAGACTGGGTTCCGTGGCCTTCTATATGCTGGTATATGCATGCAATGGAGAGAGATGAGGAGGATGTAGAAGGGGAGTGTTGGGGGGAGGGACTGGGAAGTGTCAACATGGGTGAGCTACTGTGGTATATGCTGAAAACAGGAGTTACCAGTGCACTTCAGGGGGCACTGTCGACGAAGAGAGGTGATGGGAGTTAGAGGGGGGGCTGGATGGATCTGTAGGTAGCGGTGGGTGTCGCACAAAAACTATTGATTGGTCGAGCTATGACGAATAATTGGTGTAGTGGGGCAGCTATTCGATTAATTTATATTGCATACGGCTGTGGAAATGGAAACGTTGTTGTCTGAAGCATTGCCGACATTTGTTCATCATTAAGGAATCGTGGATTCGTGATATATGAGCTGAGATTATTTTCTGCCAGGTATTCCCAATATCGCAATGGATTAAAGCCACTGTTAATGCATTATGCTGTGAATTTTTTCAATTTTCCGGCATGCTCGTCGAGACTTTTTTCTATTGGTGCAGAATGTCAAATTTTAGTTTCATTTGCAGTTTCAGGTGTTTCAATTTTTTTTCTTTTGCAGTAAGCATTACACATTTTGGTGGGACGGAGCCTCATGGCCATCACGATGTGTTTCGCAACCCATTCTCCATTTCACTGTTTCTTATGTACATACCAGGCATTGGGGGTTCGCTTTTATGACCTCTGTACACGTACCAGTGCTGTAGACATGATTATTTGCATTTGAAAATGCGAAACAGAACACGATTGTTCACTACAGACAGTTATTATTTTTCCATCACGCACATTATATCATGGAAAGAATATGCGAACTCAGTATGGTTACCTGCATCGACGATTTTTTTTTTTACTGGTAGAGTAGAACATATTTCCATGCTCCGAAGATAGAACAAGGGGCGAGGGGGGATATGTTCCGACAAATTTAAGGTAAGAACTTTACCCTATTAAATTCTGTGAACGAAGGTTACCTTGTTGTATCTTTATTAGCTTGTAAACATTTCAGCGACGATCTGAAACAAAATGCTGAAAACCCATCTGTCACGTGGACTCAAAAATATGCATTCGATGTTTAAGGAAAGGGGACTTGTATTCTCTTCAATGCCGCTGCCTTAATCGATTTTAATGGTGGCATATTATTTTAAGGCATGTGCGAAAATTATATGCTTTACAGAAAAGATCGGTTCCTTTCTTCCGCCACTTTGTCTTTATCCATATATAGTTCGTCACATTATACACTGAAGAGCCTAAAAAAACTGGTATACCTGCCTAATATCGTGTAAGGTCCCCACGAGCACGCAGAAGTGCTGCAAGACGACGTGGCATGGACTCGACTAATGTCTGAATGTATGAAGGAGGTAATTCACACCATGAATCTGGCAGGGCAGTCCACAAATCCATAAGAGTGCGAGGCGGTGGAGATCTCTTCTGAACAGCACGTTGCAAGGCATCCCAGATATGCTCAATAATGTTCATGTCTGATAATTTAGGTGGCCAATGGGAGTGTCTAAAGTCAGAAGAGTGTTCCTGGAGTCACTCGGTATCAACTTTCGACGTGTGGGGTGTCGCATTGTCCTGCTGGAATTGTCCACGTCCATCGGAATTCACAATGGACATGAATGGGTGCAGTTGATCGGACAGGATGCTTACGTATCTGTCACCTGTCATAGTCGTATATAGATGTATCAGGGTTCCCATTTCACGCCAACTGCCCACGCCTCATACCATGACAGAGCCTCCACCAGCTTGAACAGTCCCCTGTTAACATGTAGGGTCCATGGATTCATGAGGATGTCTCCATACCAGTGCACGTCCATTCACCCGATAAAGTTGGAAATGAGACTTGTCAGACAAGGCAACGTGTTTCCAGCCATCAACAGTCCAATGGCAGTGTTAGCGGACCCAGACGAGGAATAAAGTTTTGTGTTGTGCAGTCAACAACGGTACACGATTGGGCCTTCGTCTCCGAAAGCCCATATCAATGATGGTCCGTTGAATAGTTCGCACGCTGGCACTTGTTGATGCCCCAGAATTAAAATCTGCGCAAATTTGAGAAATGGTTGCACGACTGTCACATTTAATAATTCTCGTCAGTCGTCGTTTGTCCCGTTCGTTTACGATCTTTTTCTGGCCACAGCGATTTAGAAGATTTGATGTTTTACGGGATTCCCGATATTCATGGTACACTCGTGACATAGCCGTACGCGAAAATCCAAATTTTATCGCTACCTCAGAGATGCTAACACCACGTTAAAACTCACTTTAATCTTGATAGCATGCCATTTTAGCAGCAGTAACCGATCTAGCAACTTTGCCAGACGCTTGTTGTCTTATATGGGCATTGCCGACCGTATCGTGTTACTCTGATTGGTTCCATACCTCTGTTTTTTGCATACGCACGCCTATACCAGTTTTTTTGGCTCTCCAGTGTATTAGGGTACTGCACGAATTGCAGGTGCAAACAATATAAAAATGATGGCACAATAAAAGCTTGAATATGTACTGTAGCTAGTCGAGAAGCATAATCCTCACTGATAGCAGGCTGGTATGTTTATGAGTGGAAGGTGAAAGCAATGCTTGGTATGCTTGAAACAATTCGGGGTACTCGTGATGTGAATTGTGATATACATGACGATTTGTCTCTGTATTTAGCAGTGCAGTCATTTTTTAAATACAAATNTCAAACAACTCGTGATGTGAATTGTGATATACATGACGATTTGTCTCTGTATTTAGCAGTGCAGTCATTTTTTAAATACAAATTTCTAGAATGATTTTAATTTTACATGCCATGATTTTCTTTCCAAACAGGTGCGTATCAGGATTAGATCGGGTCGGTGTCACAGTCTCACTTTCGAATATCTATTGAATATTTTCTGTTTTTTCCCCACTGGTTTATTTCCAGATTATTTTGACTCGGTTAGGGTGCTGATATTTAATATGTATATTGTACTAATTTTTTTTATGCTTAACTTTTCATGTATGGTATATTTTGAAGGTTCCTTCATAATTTTGTGTCATTTCTTTTCGAGGGTGCCTTATGAGGTCATCCCATAAACACTTTATTTTTTAATGTGTGACCTTTATATCGGTATTTTTAGGTTGATTCTTGTGGTCTATGTATATTTATTGTTCGCATTATCTTCGAAATTTTGCCTGGTATGGTATTTTAAGCCTATCACTTAATATTGCATCGTATGCTTTTTTTTACTGTTTCCTTTTTAGATTACTTACATGAATGAGGAGCTACACTTCGACTGCTTGTATGTAGAGCTACATCGGAACTGGATGTATCGGATCATGTACGGGCTTCGAAGAGGGGAGCATCGTCTCGGCCGAAGATGGAACGTATTCCAGAACAATGTGTCATTATTGTGAGAAGAAATTTTCTCAAAGCAGCAATGCTCGGCATGTTACTTTCACATGTGGAAAATACAAATCGCAGTTTGGTCGACGAAGTGACAAGGTATCTCGAAACCTGTTCTTGTTTACCTTCTCTGCCTGCTAAACGTTATCTGCCGACACTGCATCGGAGATGTACTGGGATGGCAAGTGGTGCTACACACACTGGAGGCAGAAAACTTCAGCTGTGAATGTCGTGGGCAGTTGTTGATTCCTTCCACGCAGCTACTACAACAAGACTTTCGCAAATGCTAATGAAGCCCGATGGAATGGAAATAACACATATGTATGGAGTTCCATACGCATGCCATATCGATGTGTGAAGTGCTCTAAACAGTTTACTCGCACCGACCATTAAAAAAAGTTATCTGAAACCTTGTGAACGGGGTGCACCATCCCATGATGCAGGCATAGCATTTCATCCTTCCTATTTGCAGTTCACATAAAGGTTGGTTCTAATACAACTTAGACCCGCGAATCAGAAGCTACACCTTGCAAATCACCTGACCTTTCATTGCAACCTAAAAAATGAAGCTGAATGTAAATTGATTTTTCCTGAAGGAATCAAAATTCAGGGGTATTTTTAAGATGTATGTAGCTCCAAGTCCGATAACTTCGACGAAAGATGTTTGTTCATTTCTGACCTGTATGAAACAAAATTTAATAAACCAAGTTATAGAGGAGGTGGGGAAATTCTGAGCCATTAAATATTATATATGGTTTGAATGTAGCTAAGTAAACCAGATGTATACAATAAGAAAGCAATCAAGATCTCGAACTTACCTGAGTGTAATGCGGATGACATCGAAGCCGGTTTTAAAAATATCATATAGAATTTATGCTGCGAGGAGGATGAAATAATATTGAAGGGCTCTGACTGGACACTCGATTTGGTGGTTCATCCGCAGCTGGGAACAAATGGGTTCGGTCCACCCATCATCGGTGTTGATTACATGCATTAAAAATTATCCACGATTCGATGTATCACAATTTACGCTCGGTTTTCACAAAGTGTTAATACGCAAAGGGCCCTAGGCGTGTGAGAAGCCTACGGATCGACAATGGTTTTACTTTTAAGGCGCCCAAAGTGCTGGTAAGAAGTTTGTCTGAGTTTTGCTCAAACCTCCATTATCGGTGCAAGTGACAACAGTAACATCGTTTCGTACCTATAGCTCTCCACACTGTTAAAGCCCACGACGAGAACGAATGCTGAACTGGTCAACTCATCCCCAGGTGCAACATTGAATGTGCCCACGCCTCCTATGATGCACCGCAATATATCCACGACGCAATGGACAGATATATAGATAGCTGGGTTCATTTTATGGAGCTTAATTTGATAGAGATCTTGGTGAGTGGCAGATCGTCGCAGCAGGGGACGGTACCTAGCATAAGTATTATGGAGACGTCGGTCGTGGGTCCAGCAGAAGCGCCATCGTGTTCTTCAGACGGGATATGTGCAGCAACAGCATCACCATCGCCATCTATAGACATGATGTTGACAGCACCATCGACTTTTTTGTTGAGACGTCATCAGTGGGGCCGAATGCAACTTCGGACGAACTGACAGCATCGTTTCTTACTGCAGCATCTGTTTCTTTGGCTGTACCATCGAGTTATTTGGCTGACCTGTTTACCTGGAGAGTTCGGGACGTCACCTATATCGCCTCCACCAAAGAAAACTTATTTCTGCAGCTACTGCGACAAAGTATTTTTGCATCAACACACCACATGGGACCATTATTTTCGTAGCTGTATGAACAATCCTAACCACATTAAATATCTGTGCTTATGGTGTGGGTCGCTTTTTTACCATAACGATACTTACTGTAAACATGTAAGTTCATACAAAGTTAAACTGCAGGCCTCATCGATGCCTCGGTGCCAGATCTGCAACAGAGAGTTTTTGCGGCCTCTGTCGGCGGTGTGATGGACGGTGATTTCGATCATATCGCTCCAGTACCAAAATCTTCTGCTACCATTACGAACGACGAATCTGGCAACTCATCATCAGGAGCAACATCTCATCTAAGGTTCCTGCTCCTTCCGATGTGATAACAGTAAACCATTTGGGACCGATCTTTTTTCATCTATGGAACTTTTAGTGGCATATCGGTGTCGCTTCGGCTGCAAGGACTTTGCCTTCAAGCTTTCTGCATGGCAGCACGAAGTTCGCGAGTGCCTGAATAGTTGGTTTCGTATTTAACGAAATATAACTTCAGGTGATGGTTATACGGATGCAGACTTTACGCAGACGATCATAAATAATTTTGCAGTAATACATTTTAATGAATTTGAGGAAATAAAATTATTTTAATATTTTAATCCAAAATATTTTCTTCCCCTGTCATAAACTGATTTTGATTAAAAAAACACTATGATTCAGATGTTATTTTTAATTTAACTAATCACTATGTCTATAAATAGTCGTAGGGCTTAAACATGTATACTTTCCTGGCGCTATAAGTAATGCTTGCAAACTGAATTTCACGAACCTAGCCCTAAGAAATCGCAAATTATAATCGTATATGCCAATAAACATTCGTTTGATTACAACCTTACGTGTGAAAATGTAGGCATATTATGATTTAAGATACAGGCCCAACTGAAAAATAAAATACGAGCTCTATGATACATCACTTGCATTTAAATTTACTTAAAATGGAAACAATAATAAATTTACTATGCGTTTTTATAAACAATATATCCTATTCGGAGTAGTTTTTGAAATTATCGTGATTGAGGATATGAACTTAACCATTAACGCACTGGGTAAGAGATAATGAAAAAATATATATGCATAATACACATGAACAAAATTAAATATTGGTATGAGAAATGTGCAATAATCGATTTTTATGATTGAATGACAGTTTGAGCAGGATTATTACATTACATGATACTCGATTTTTAGTATTTTGTTGGCCGGGGGGGGGG
>NQII01000972.1:938526-996711 GCA_002778355.1 Clitarchus hookeri | reverse complement strand
GTGTAGGTTTGGTGAGTTAGGGGCGTGAGCGGGTGGGGGGGAGGAGTGACAAGATTGGATGGTGGCTAAGGTAAAGGTGAAGGGTGTTGCTAAGGAGGGGCGATTATTGTGTCAGTATGGTGGTCCTGACAGTAGGTTTTACATAATCGATATGATATCAAGATCGTATGCTTCTTGAAAATACGAGTCTGGCGATATACAACCCTTAATAAATACGGCTTTAAATTTTTTTAAATAAAGAAATTTATTTAAATTTAAATTTAAATTTATTTTTTTTAATTATTTTATTTTATTGGATTCTTAGATTCCTCATTGTGGCTGATGTTCAGGATGCCTCAGCCACAATGAGGATTCAGTCACAAATTTTTTTAAATATATACGTCGAAGGGTGGNTTCCGAAAGCTGAAAGAGCCATTTTGAGGGGGAAACGGGGAAGATCATCCAATACGGCTTCGAACCCTCGCTCTGACACCTACCAATATGGTGGATGGCACCAGCCAACATGGCCGCCATTCCGCGTCTACCAATATGGCGGCCTTTAACTTCACTGCAACAATTGATTCGGCGTATGAAAGATTGGCGTACCCTTTCGAAAGCACTTAGGTATATATTGAACTTTGCCACTGGCAGTCACAACCCTGGCTAACAGATCTTCCTACAACTCAATGGTTGTGTCGTACACCAGAGCCTTCATGAATCCCCACATGTAAAAGGTCTAGCATATTAAGGTCACGAGAGTGTGCTGGGCACACAATTCGCCCACCTCTTCTAATCCATCTTGCTGGAAATGCAATGTCGAGGTGATCACGTACAGCTCTTGTGGAATGTGAAGGGGCACTGTCGTGTTGAAGCCACATACATTGCCAGACTGCGAGTGGCACATCCTCGAAGAAATCTGGCAATGTAACTTGCAGGAATCGGCAGTACATGTGCCCAGTCATTCGTTGCGGCATCAAGTACTGCCCAATGAGATTATCAACCACAATTACCTCCCAGATGTTCACAGAAAATCTGTGCTGGTTGGCTGTGATGGCGGTTGCTAGAGGATTGCTGTCATCCCACATGTCACTGTTCTTGCGCAATGGAGCAGGTGCTTGTTGAGGGGGTTTCCTCCACAGCTTTTAGTTCTTCTTCCACATTCTTTTTACGGACATTCCGCGGGTGACCAGACCCACCTCGTGCCTTAAATGTGCCTGTTTCACGCAGTCTGAGTGAGAGTTGTCACGGTCTCGTGAGGTGGTTACCGCCGCGCTGGAAACCTCTCGTGATACAATCGTACAGTAGCTCGTGTAATACCTTTAACTTCACCGTAAAGCAGAACCATGTCTGTCTTTTCTGCGTCCCTATACTTCACCATGTCGACTTGTAGTAGAATGCATGCAATGTGCAGAGAAGTGTGGAGTTTTAAACTACAGTACTCTTCTCTGGTAGGGAGGGGAACTACGGTAGTAATAATGAGAGTGGGGGAAATCTATGACGCCCATCAATATACCGCGTCTCTTAGAAACCCCGTTAGACGAAATAAGTTTCGATTCAGCTCTGCCACAAACCAAATCTACGTAATGCCCACACGCGACTAGTGCACGGTAGGTAGTTTGACATACTGGTTGCCTATCTGGTAGGCGGTAACACTTCTATGTGAAATCTAACATGTATTTTTTCTTTAAAATTGCGAGAGTTAGACAATTTTTGCAGCTCATTTTTATGTTGCTTATTTTGGGGGCATTTCATAATCTCTAGTCCAAAATGGGGTATTGTTCCTGGAACATACTTTTATTATTATTACTAGAAATAAGAGTAGCATGACACCATTTGAACATTATGAGGATGGATTACATGTACAGGACAGTCAATTCATTAATATATTTCGGTTTAAAAAATTGGCAACCAATATTTTGTTTCTGTACCGCAAGCAGTTTCCTAAATATGACAATAATTGTTAATAATATCTAAGTTTGGAAGTTTCTACCTCTCTTGCTATTTGACCTAAGCCATGGGTTGCCTATTCATCCTCAGGAATAATCTATCGAAATTGGTTGGTATATTTCATATGTACATTGTGTATGTGTGTATGCATACACGCATATACACACACACACACTAGTCAGGCAGTAAGGCTAGCGGCTGTATATTTGTCTCGTAAAGGTATTAGGGAAGAGTGCGCACCGTAGATGCGCAGGGATCATCATCCAAGTCACAACACAGGCTCTGTTCCAAAATTTTTAATTGTTATTTTCATTTATTTCTAATTTCTTTTTGTGATTTACGTTTTCATAACTGTAAGGTTTTAATTGAGAAAACATGGCAGTCAGTTTTTCAGCATGCATTTCTGCTCTCTGTTTACAATAAGACTAGGATATAAATGATAGCATATAAATGTGCAATAATTATTTGAAAACCAATAACCCTGAAGTTTTTTTTAATAACCCGCATGGAAAATATTTTTATTTCTTTGCTCAGTAATTAACATCGTTTGAACAAAATAATAAATGTTAAGCTGTTACTAAAAAAATATGATATAATGAAGAAAATATACACATTTCATGGATATTTCGATATTTTAGTGTACTATATAGTTATTTCGAGTGTGAAATGCATTTTTTCGTTAGAATATCTTCCGTTATATGCCTAATTTACGTATAAAGTCTGGAGAACTAACGTGGCGGTGAATATGGTGATTTTTATTTGGTAAGTCAAACTTCGAAGTTGACAAAACTCAAAACGCAAATTACAAAACCTGTCATTAATTTTGCACACAAATTCAGATACGTGATGAATTTTTTTAACTATAAGTGCCAATTGGAACAGGCCTGAGTTGCTTTAGTTCCCCTAGAAACACACCACGTGGCCACTAGAGTTTGGAGAGGTTTGGGCGGCGCTTAACAACGAGGCCTCGAGAGCCGATGAGGGTGAAGCGAGGTGGGTATGGTGCAGCGACGGAATGCAAGGGTGGGAGAAACGGGAGATCCCAGAGAAACCCCGCAAACCAGTGGCATCGTCCAACACAATTCCAACTTGCGAAAATCTGGGAGCTACACCACCGGGAATCGAACCCATTTCGCCTTATTGGGAGGCGAATGCTCTAGACACTACGCCACCGCGGCCCCTTACGTGGCTTCGACTAAGGTTAACATCGCAAACGTTATATCAGAGTTTTGCAATTTCATTCAAACAAAGTATCGAGTCTTTAAAAAATATAATATAATAATTATTTAATGTCCCTGTTCTGAGCACACAATTATAATTAATTGTGGGCAAATCGTGATTCACAGCTAGCGGTATTCGCAGAAGACAGAACTAAGTCTCTAGCTTGTCCTCAGGCAACGGACGGGAGAGACGTCTCTATGGAGTACGTTGTTTCCTACTGGAAGAAATGTAACTCCTTGCAACAAGCACACGCGATGGACAATATTGTATGTACTTCTTTTGGAATAATGTGTTGCTCATACATTCTCATTTCGAATACTTGCTGCCGCTTAATTAGAACTTTAATTTGACGCCGTCAATAATAACTGCACCGTAATTCTGTACTTTTGATATCTGACCGGATGTTGTAACAAGTAACGTGTCGGCGGAGGAAAGGCGGGCAAAAGAAACAAAAAGTTACAGATATGACTAATGAGCCTACTTTCCTCAACATGGGTGCAAATAATTTTTGGATAATTTCTTAAAAGTCTTGAAAGCAATAACTTTATAAATGAAACCGAAAACTTATGCAACAGTAGTGACACAAATACACACAATCCTTATCCGGGACTTGAACCCCGGAAACCCCGTATTATAAGCTGGCGTGCAATCCACTGCATTACGGAGGTCAGATTCGGAGCGTCAACTTCGTATCTAACCAGTATAATGTTTCGAATGATATGGCTTACTAACCTAAACTATTAACAGGGCCTTTATTTTGAAAATAAAAGACTGAGCAACATAAAATATGTAAGTTTACATGGCTTACAATAGCGCTACTTGTGTGAAGACTTTGATGGAAATCTAATGTTTGGTCCCTGAGATATGACTTTAGAAAATTTTTATTTCCTTACCTAAATGATTTATGAAGATTTCATTTTCTAATTTAAGACATGAAAGTTTACATGGCCTTCTGTAGCATTTATGGTGTGTACAATTTGACACAAATTTATTTGAAATGTTCTAGTGTAACATTTGGTGGGAATCGGATGATTGGTCCTCAAAATTTGGCATAAAACCTCCGTAATTTTCACGGGGCGATCTTCTTAAACGGAAGACAAAAAGTAATACAGTAGCAATTTTGATGATTTTATACTGTCAATATTTAAAGATAAAATTGATTTCATAGATTCGTACATATCGCGCACACAACTAAAATGATTTCATAGCCACCATTCTGAAAACAGGTACCCTATTTTAAAAAAAATGTAATTATGGCCTACCACAATACAAAATCTTTGCCATCATTTTGTAAGAATGGGTTTATTGTTTCCCGAGATGCGTGATAAAATCATTTTTATTAATAGGGCTATCTTACAAAATGGCAGAGAAATGAGGCCCTGCATAGCGAAATTTGATGGTTGTAATAGGTACTGCCAGTGATGGAATTAATTTTGTTAATAAAAATATACTATACTTAATTTTTATACAGCCACCTTTTTGAAAATAAGTGCCTGACCTACATAAAACATACCAGTTTATACACCATCCGCTGCAGTACTATTTGTTTGGCAAATTCTAAAGAAATCTGTAAATTTATTTCCCTAAATATGACAAAGAAACTTTATTTACTCGTATGGTGCTATATTACTAAGTCGTAGACAAAATTAACTCTATGAGCATAAAGTTTATAGTTGTAATGTCTACTCGCAGTATACAAACTTATGTTGGGATAGATTACATTGATTCGACGATAAAGCATTCAAAACTTAAATGGCTGATGGCCACAATTTTTTTAATAAGTGTGTGACATGCTTAAAACAAAATACTTAACAACATCTGCATCAGAACTACTTGTTATCCAAAATTGGTAGGAATCGGTTAATTATTTACCGAGTTATAACATAATAACTTTATTTATTCATACAGCGCTATCTTTCAAATTGGCCGGCAAAATTGGTTATTTGTTGGTATATTTGCTTTCAATATACAAAATTTGATTGAAACTGGTTAAATTGTAAGGCAGATATAAGAAATAAATTTAAAACCTTTGTATGGTGTCCATTTTGAAAACAATAACTAATTTAATTGTGTATTAATGCATTTCCCCAACACCGCTGTTCTACAGCCATTGTCTTTTAGTTATTGTAAATTATCAGTGTTGTATCGTGTGGTGATTTCAGCTGGAGAAGTTCCCCAACAGTAGCTGGAGGAAGGATGCCATCATTAATTGGCTGCAGGAGCACAACATTCCGTTTGCTGTATCCTTTTTTTTTGCAAAATCTTTTTGTGTAGTGTTAAATTGTAGGGTAATGTTGTTGAGCATTGCTTTATAGCATTATATGTAAAGTAGCAGTCTACATCAGAGAGCAGCTATTGAAGTATGTAATTTTTTTGAATAATTGGTTTCTAATTTTTGGAGTGGAAATGGATGTATTCATTTTTTTGTTTTTATATAGTTGCTGCTGTGTTCAGTTGTTTGTGTACTTTTTTGTTTTGATCTATGGTAATTCTGTAGCAAAATTAATCACTACAATCCATAAGTTATTACCTATACTTCTAACTAACTATTAAATAAATAAACAGTATTTATAAGTACTGCGGCTTATGCCTTTAGGATGTTTTAACTTAATGCAAACTGGAGATGTTGGGATACACCATTGTCAGCGTCTTTACTTATTGCAAACAACAGTTCTCTTTAATATTCTGTTTACTGGAGCCACATTTTTTAGTTATGTTTAATTTTTTTACAAAATCTGGGGCACACTTATTTTGTTCCTCCTCTAAGCATTTACTTAGCAACATGTTTCAATTTAATTGTTTAAATATTAGACATTAGTGAAACCAATGTCTTTTCGTATTAGTTTTAAGTTAGATTTTTGTTTGGAAAAATATTTTAAGATAGCAACAGAGGTTAACAGCATTAAATACGGGCCCGGAGCCCAACTAAAACATAAACACAGCGGCCTACCGCCGGCTCAATTATTTGAACAAAGTCTGTCTGGTTGTATTTTTGTTGCAAACCCACTATAAGAGTTATGGGAACTTCGGTTCCTGACCTCGTGACAGCACGGCCATCCGGGGGCTTATGAGAGATTGGCGATGCCATGTTTATGTTGTTGGATGGACTCCTTGAATGTTGACACATTTCAATGCAAAGTATTGTGCCACATCTATAATATGTAATCAAAGTGAAAGTTTTTCTCCCCCACCCAACCCCCCAGTCAAAATCAAACCTACACACACATGAAACATCAAATTTTTAATACTCACATTTTTGGGTTTATAGAATGAAATGTTTATCGCTTGCATCGCATATTTTTTTTGTGAAATTCTCAAGATTAAAAACTTTACGCTTGTGGAATATCCATTAATATATATATGTACTGAAAATAAATGGGTACGTGCATGTACGAACACATGTACACACACACTGGAATGTAAACATTGCTTGTAAACATTGCCATGTGCCTGCCACATGGCAATATTTGTTTACCTTTGGCGGAAGGATACGAAATGGGCTTGAANTTGTAAACATTGCCATGTGCCTGCCACATGGCAATATTTGTTTACCTTTGGCGGAAGGATACGAAATGGGCTTGAAAGTAGATCTTTAGCAGGGCTTCAAGCAAGTCTCTTCCAGTTGTGAACCAACTATATATATATATATACACACTCTATTACACACAAGATGTTGGGAATTTAATATGTTGATTTTTAAGGAAAGTTATGCCATACCAGGAGGATAATTTTTATATAAGAACATGTGTTCCGAAATGTTTCCCTACTGTGCTACAGGCAGTGAACACACCATGCACACGAACACAGCAGCAACCCTCCCTGACACCAATGCTTGTGGCGTGTGCTAGAAGTGCATCCCATTTGCGCTACTTCTCAGACACCACGGGAGTCAGGTGGCCATCCCACTTTCTTGCCTTTAAGAGACAACTCTTGAAGGCGTAATAATTCGGGCTGACCATCACCATCTAGAGATGTCCCCAGTAAAAATACCGCAGGAGTTATGAATGTAGCAAGTGGGAAAATCCAGATCCATTTTCCAGAAACCCCTTGTGTGACCCCTTAATTCCATGTTTACGTTCTTGTGCATGTGTTGTGCATGCAGCGAAAATGTGGAAAAGCACAGTGCCAATTTTACAAGTGTTACTCCCTCAAGTAACAATGTTAAACAACAAAGGGAAACCTGACAGCTTTGTTTTTAACATAATCGAGAATGGCTGCTGACCACACCTCCTGGCATAAAGTGGACACATCCAACAAGAACCACCTGCTACCACCCCCTAATATAGTAAATCACGGGGGCCATTTAATTTATAATTAAATGAAATGAAATGTGAAGTGCTTCAACAATGTAATTATTTAAGTGGTGGACTGTGAAAGACAGCCCTGCAAATTTGATAAATTATTTTGCTTGGATAATTTTCTACCAACATGTTTTTNGTGGTGGACTGTGAAAGACAGCCCTGCAAATTTGATAAATTATTTTGCTTGGATAATTTTCTACCAACATGTTTTTCTTTTCTTTATGAAATAAATGTATGCAGTTTTATGCTAGGTGTTTGTTGTGCTTTGTTATCAAGTGTGTGTGCAGTTTATGTATTTAGTGTATTTAANTATGCAGTTTTATGCTAGGTGTTTGTTGTGCTTTGTTATCAAGTGTGTGTGCAGTTTATGTATTTAGTGTATTTAAGTTTCTTGTATTTTTCAATCAACTTGGCGCACATTGACTGAGGGGTCAAATCGATATTCGTTAAGTTGAATCAGTCTAGTTAGTTCATTCGTCGGAGCAGGCGACGCTTCTGGCCGTTCCCAGGTCTTCAACATTTTGCAACAAACATGTATTCAATACTCATATTTGTAGTCTGAACCTAATTTATTTTAATTCTCACCCAGTATTTGTGCTGTTCCAGCCCTGCCTGCTCGATTCGTAATAGGGATTTAATTCAATATAATGTGTTCACATCGACCATGTGGTTTTTTCTATCTGTGTTGGTTCATTGTGCTAGATAGCCACTTTACCTGTATTAGTGCCTCAACCGAGGATTAACGGTGAGTAAAACCAGTGCATTTGAAGTGTATGTTTTTGTTTTCATTGCTGGCCACTTCATGACCTTACGAATATTCCTAAAGCGGTGTACTANGCATTTGAAGTGTATGTTTTTGTTTTCATTGCTGGCCACTTCATGACCTTACGAATATTCCTAAAGCGGTGTACTAACATCTCACATTTTTCGGGCATGTGTGATGGCCCACAAACAGACTCATGTAATCCTAGCATTTAAAGGAGGGTTTACNTGAAGTGTATGTTTTTGTTTTCATTGCTGGCCACTTCATGACCTTACGAATATTCCTAAAGCGGTGTACTAGCATCTCACATTTTTCGGGCATGTGTGATGGCCCACAAACAGACTCATGTAATCCTAGCATTTAAAGGAGGGTTTAAATTCTCATTTAGGTATGCATAATTGGACGATCATTAATACTTCATCACCAAGTCAACAGGATGCCCTACAGAGGAGCCACATGGGCCATTGGCCCTTCTCTGAGAAAGATCTCTGTCCGAGCTGGCACTAATCGAATACTTAAGCGACATCACTATGACAACACCACCATAAATTTCCTTCTCTTTTTCCCTGCTCCTAAGTCAATGACATCTGATAATGTGTCGCCTTCCGGTGTATCCAATTTCTTACAATTCACCACACAAAAAGTAAAACCTGCCTTTTATGCCTAACCTAAGAAGAAGCCCTTCCTTGTGGTTACAAGTGTAATTTTCATGTGTCAAGTGTCCTATGTTAAATCCTGTATTTTTCCAGCTTAGATCACATATTACCTAGCATTTTCCTTCACCAAGTCTTCAAGTTTCTACATCATTGGTGAGTGGTACCAGCCCTAGAAAATAAAGCAACAGCATGGAAAAATTATAGGCAATATGGCGACAACCAGCTAAACACTCCACCAGCATGCCAGACAATGAAGGTGGTATTGGCCCCGACCTCCACCTTTTTGTGAGAGCTTTACGACTCTCTCCTGACTGTGTGAGACAGCAAGATAGCAGCCAGCAGCATTAGCGTGTTATTCGCGATGGTCACGACCACCTCATTCAAAAGAATACCATGGGAAAGCATCCAGGATTCTGCAACACCACCCCTCCACTTCCTCTCCAGGCAGGGTAGATTATCGACCGGGAGTCAGCAACTCATGCACACACACACTCTTCCAGCCGCGCATGCTGGGTTACCCATCTCACCTGTATGCAGGGGAGGCGACCATGTCCTGGCGAGGTTCGTTAACCCTGGGACACATATGACTCATGCATCACGCAACTCTGCCAGTGTCAACCACATATGTTCAATAAATTGAAAATGGAATTCGTTTTCAATAACGAGACTGTGCAGCGCAAATTATGAGGCGAACTTCAGTGCACGGGACTTTTAGCACTTAACAACTGACAATGCCATTGCCCACCTGCAACAATGCCAAATTTGGCTATACGCCACTTTCGTTTTCGGGGCACCTGTCTCCACACCACCCACTATTTTACAGACGTTTGCCTTATCGCTGCCTTCTATTTTCAGGGAATCTGCCTAATTACAGCCCTTTATTTTTACATTGCCAGTTTTGTCGCCACTATCTCTTTTATTACAGTTATGAGGTGATACTCCAATAACTGGCTTTACTTTCCCAGCAAGCTTTTCTCTGCCGACTTCTTTCTTTTCACCCCCTGTCTACACATCGTCGAGCCGGTTGAGACAGCCAAAGTACAGACCCCATACAGTGTACAGACTGTGTGTTTATTTGACTGAGAATCGAACTGTCACCTAAGGTGTGCACGACTTATGAAGTGGCCAGGAACTCGTACTGGTGTGATTTAGTGATTTGCCAGAGACATTTCACTTATCCACAACAGTGAGGGTGTGGCAGAAAACCAGTCCTCGAAAGCCATGATGTCACCTCCACTAAGAGATGATATAATACTAATACCGCTTACTCTGACAACTGCTACCTGTGTGAAAATCTGCAGCATTCATTTTATGCCACGGACTCGGTACTGCACAAGCACTGCACGTGGTCGGTACCTTGCATGCACTCAAACACCTATGGCTCATCACAATCATGCTGGCTAGGGAATACCTGAGCTGTGATCCAGTTCGTCCAAGGTCTGACCCAAGTTGTAGTGGCCTTGTGTCAAGTACCACCACTCGCGCAGGACTCTCTCACTCCTCCTGCACGAGCCCTCGCCACATCGCCTGCTACGCAGCAGGGGCAGATTGATGGGCCATTCATCTCCCCTCGTGGCATGTGTAGGAGGACCAGCGGGTCAACTCACCCCTCCGCCTGGTGTCATCACTACTAGTGTGGGCTCATTTGTAATTTCGTGAATTTTTTTTTTTTGGTAAAAGAAAAATCTCACTTGAATTCAAAAGATGATATAATAAGCTTTATAACAAATTAGGGTTGCATTTTTGGTTTTACAATTTAAGGTGGAAAATTGAAGATGGCATCCAGAATTGTAGCCATTTCCTATGTGTATAAATCATGAGAGAATTTAAAACAATAGTAATCTTCCATGGCGATTGACTTTCGCTAGAATGAGTTAACTTCGTGGAGACCTGCGACGTTCTGATTGCAAGTATTGTATGGCACTTTGTTCTATTGGTTCTGGTCGCCATAAATCTTATTCCCATTTTCTCAAATACAGTTTTGAGATATAGCGTTATCCACCCTAAATCTCCATGTTGGTTGACGACTGTCACGACCACTTCGTGTGTTCTTTTAGCGAGGACCGGATCTTAAAAGATGCTTTGCAGTGACACGGCCAATATAAAACTTGGAGGGCCCAGGAACCAGAAGCGAAGACATAAATGTCCGCAGTACCAAATGTTAGGCATCTGCTCCATCTCGTAATTGTAAGTCAGCTTCGTTCACTTCAGGTGTCATCGCAGTTCGGGTGGATAACGCTATTTCTAAAAACTGTCATTATATTCTGCATGTTTGCCTTGTTTTACGTAAGCATCCCAGTGTGTACCGAGCATGGTTGGCGTGTCTATATTAATTATGGCAAATTCGTCTCTCTTCGGTTTAGAAGGGAAAGCACCTCTCATAAACACTCCTCTGAAATGCGGTATTTCCAATTTGCGTGCTAACAGTTCCAAATTCGTGTTAGTGAACTGTCGTTTCGGGGGAGATTTCATTACTGCCTCTTCCTGCTGCGTCACTTTTGCGAACTTCCACCTCCTACTGGGCATGACCTTAAGTAGAAGCCACGGCCATTTTTTTTATACATGACGATAGCACCCATGTTTGCATTATGTCTTTGGGCTTCGGACAACTGCTTCCGTTCGTTTGATGCTGAGTGCAGGCAAGCGCAATGAAAAAAATCTTCTGGTAGAAATTTTCTTGGTCTTGCATGATTTTCTCCCCTTTGTCACAGCTTTTCGTTTCACTTGTTCATTTCTCTTGCTTTCTGTAGCTGTTCGCTTTTTAACTTGTGTCTTTCTATTGCTTATATCACCCATTCCCATCTTCACCTTAGCCTTCTTCACATTGCATACGCCCCACACTGATATTGTTCTAAGAGTCCATTGTCTAATGATTTTCTTATCTCGTTGGCCTTCTGTGCAAGTATTGTGTCTTCCTGGTGTCGGGTTTCAAGATTCTTGTTTACAGAGTAAGCGATGTCGTGCTACTTGCGCGCCTCGTCCATTGCATTGAGGCTGATGTCACTACCGGCATCAATAGATAGCCTTTTAGCTATCTTCATTCCCGGCCAACAGAACTTGTATCCATGAATGTGCAGCTCGAACGGTAGATTGTTAATCAGCGTTTCGACGATCCCGCTTCCAGCTACAGTCTTACCTCTTCGAGACATTACTGTGAACTGAGCGATCAAAGAATAAATATGATATTTTTATATATATTTTTTTGTTTCAGTATTATTCTAGACTTGGAACACTACGAACGTAAGGTGCAAATGAAGCATCTACCTTGTCGATTCTGCGGTAAAGTATTTACAGCTGTTCGCAGCATGCATCGACACGAAATAACGACCTGCATAATGAAAAGTTCAAGTGTAACTTTTGAATGGAAAATCTACCAGAGGCAGTTTACTTGGAATGACATTTTGCAGAGACGTTCTAAAACTTTTAGCACTGGTTCTCTGCAACTGCAATCAGCACCACACTTCGCACTGCAATCAGCACTGCACTTAGCACCCCAATTAGCACCGCAATCAGCATCGCACTAAGCAACGCACTTAGAACCATACTTAGAACCGCACTTAGCATCGCAATAAGCAACGCACTTAGAACTGCTGCAGATAGCACCGCACGCACCACAAGTTAGTAGCGTTAACATACATATTATCAAGCAAGATGTTACTCTGCCCATACCCATTCATGTTGAAAATGAAGCTATCTCCCACGAATCGCGACATGGAAGCCTATTTCCAAACACAGTATGCTGCATCATCAAAGGACCATTAAATGCGTTCTACTGAGCCTGCTGTAAGAGGAGAATGGCATTCGGTTCAAGAACGTGTACCTATATTCAAAATCTTTCCAACAACCGAAATACCAACGTGTTGCATGAGTACTGCAAGCTGTGGCTTGTGTGGGTTATTTCCCTTGCAACGGTAATAATGCAGTCGTTCCACTGAGTGAAGCATTGCCACACTAGATATTTGTCTTTGAAGTCATTGCATGTTAAAAACAAACTTGTATTCAAGAGTACTTTAGCATGGGATGGCATGCAAAGATGGGACTGTGTGTACCTCAGCCAGACTTATTCGCGCATACCCAAACAGCTGATTCATGGCAATTGATGAAACATTTTGGTGTTGTATCGCATGGACGATACGAATTTGCGACATGTATACGACGATCGTGTAAATTCAGACATGCCGCTATCAGATTTTAAGAGTCAGTGTGACTTGTGCTGGAAAGACAAGAATGGATTTTTGACGATCTTTAAGGATTGGCACCTTTATAATGGGAGGTACCGATAGGATTCGATCAGTTCATTGTCGACCATCGAGAATAGAGCATATTGAATTTCGGACAATATAGCCTCAAGCTGCATCTTCACAAATGCGAAGATGGAAGTTGTCTCGTACCAATATACGATGGAACCCGCGATGCTGGTAGAAGAATGATTCAAAATGTTGATGAACCCGAACGATCCGAGGGTACTGCTACTAAACATTTCGTCCTCGAAACGTGTAATGCCATCATCTCGGAACTGCAAAGTATGTTGAACGAACAAAACACATTCTTTCCCAACTGTCTGTCCGAGCTCGAGGCGAAGATGGAGTGTGTGAAGACCGAGATCGTCTGCGATATGATGGCCATGAATGAGCATGTGACAAGTGTTCAAAGGAAAAATGCCGACAGAATGAATGTGGCATCTGCGCAATATGAAGGGAATCTGATAAGGCTGAAAGATTTCATAGATCATACAATATCTACCTCGATGTCCCGTCTTGTCACGAAAATGCGTATTCAGAACCACATCAGGGACATATTGGATGCCTGCAGAAAACGCCTGGGCAAGGTCGAAAGTCTTTTGATAGAGATGGTCCAATAAACATATAAAATAGAGTAAGAGTAACTATTTTTTTTTCAGTGCCATATCGGACATTGCTAGCGACTTATATAGGACGATCCAATCTGTTAGCTCAAAGTATTTACACGCCAAGCAGACTAAATTTTGCGCGACCTAATAAATGAAGACATTTTTACGCCTGTTACATGTCTCGAAGTTGTCAGGGAGAGCAATGGAGCACCTATAGTCGTGAAGACCGAAATTGACAATACTGATGACCTTATGAAGAAGTGGAAACATGATGTACAACAGATCGAGACAATGGATCGGAAGGGGATTTGTCACAAAAGGAAAAGGTACAGAAAAAAGTCTTCAAACCCAATGCTCTGGGTCATCGCTACCTACGGTCGTACACATCTCGCAATAATGATACGACATATGGCGTATACCGGAATAATGATAAATGGTTCCTCGGTGCTAATGAAATAGAGTTTCTACCAGGTGGGATCATCCAAGTAGGAGATTACATGACACGTGGAACCCTCGGACTTCACGAAATTCTATTTCGCAAGGAGCCCAGAGAGTTTACAAAATCTGATCTGGAATACAAGACGTTTCTCTAACTCATACATGAACTTTACCAAGATAATGATCTTAAGACAGGTGTTTATAAGGACGAAGATCACGAGAAAATCGACATTCTCGCAGACCTCTTCAGTGGCCTAGCACTGAAAAGCGACTAAGGTCTGAAAAAGATAGACGTCGAGAAGAACATCGACTACGTATTCTGAGACGACCAGAACGAGCTGGTCGATGGACTACGACTACTGTTTGCTTCGCAAATGGTTTGAAATTACTCACATATTAACGAGATAATTTCTATTATTTAATAACTGAAGGAGTAAGGCTACATAGAATGAGACGATTGGGAATCTCCAATGTACTGCACACATTTGCGAAATGTGTCCAGATCGCCGCAACGTCGTGATATGTGGGTTGAATGACCTATTTCTGGCTGAACTCGTCGAGATGACACCATATGCTCGGGTCAACTAGGGCTACAAATACATGATGACCACCATCGTTGCATAAAGTAAATTCGCCTGGGCCTGGCACGTCAAGTCGAAGTATGCCCGTGATGTCACCGAGGCCATGGCTGATGTTCTGCATTAAGAACGCATCCCGACTAACATACAAACTGACCAGGGCAAGGAATTCTACAACGAAATGTTCAAAGCCTTGATCAAGGAAGATAACATTAATCATTACTCCACATACAGCAATCTCAAAGCTTCTATCGTCGAGCAGCACAATAGGTCTCTGAAGGGTAAGATTTGGAGGCACTTTGTTGCGAATGGCAACTACAAGTGGTTGGATATACTCCTAAAACTCGTACACGAGTACAATTCTACCATTCAAGTGACCAGTGCCCTTAAAATGTGGTTATTTACTCTTATTTTGAAACGTAGTGAATTTATTGACATTCAGTACGTTTATAGTTGTTTGTAGCCATTTTTAAAACTGGAAAATAAATGGAAGGAATTTTTAATTGTGGGGAAACAACGAACAACTGCTCGATGAGAGTTAGTTATCTAACGTCTACTTTAGAAAAACTAAAGCATGACAAAAAAAATTAATGGTTAAAAAATGTTTTAAGATATATATAATTTTTTCGTTTTACGTAGAATTTAGAGGGTGGTTATATTGATTTTCATAATCTAGTGGATTCTGAAGAAATGTCACTTGTGACCTAGTGTTGGCGTGGCCGCAGTTGCTGAGCGGTTAGCCTGCTTACCTCCAACTAAAGCGAACCGGGTTCAAGACCTCGCTGTTAAGAGCCGCCCAAATTTCTTCACTCACTCTAAGTGTTGGCAACATTGGTTGTACAAGGCTCAGCCCACGAATACCAGCGATGAATGGCGGAATGTTTGTTTGCAGTCACTGAGCATTTAAATTTACCTTTTCGTTGTATTTACCTTTTCGAATTACGAACATGCCAGTGGGCTTAGAGTTTGGAGGCTACACCCACAATACAGTGATTTCGCTAGACCTGCCTTGGGCGTCAGTGATGACAGTTCAAGGGAGGGAGAAAGCCCTGTGGTTTGAAATTTTCGGGACAAGGCAGACTTGATGCAAACAGTTACGTAATACGACCTTGGCAGCCAAAATGCAAACCTTGGCGTGTTAAGGCAATGACACATGTGTGAAAACAAAAGGTGTGTTGACGTTGTTTTCCAATTCTACTAGTTTGGTACTATTTCTGCTATTTTTCTGCTAGTTCGTATTCGTGTTACCGGGAGCTCTTTTTTTTTAATCTGTTCGGGTGTCGAGAGAAGTTGCTATTTCTGCTGTTAATTAAAAGTAGCTATTTCTGCTCTTGCTCGACGAGGTACAGTAGAAATATCAGAACGAGCAATACCATAAAAAACACCAAATTAAAATAATTACAACCATCGAATAATCTTGGCAGCGTGATTGCAAAACGTTATTTTATTTTATGGAGATCGGTGATGAGAAGACGTTTCTGTGTCCTGTACGAAGTGTGCAGGGATATGCGCTTAATAGTGAAAATAATGAAGTCACGTTTATCATTAAAGTAAGTAATCGTGGGTAACCTGAATTTTTTATACATGTTTACTGCGCAGGGTCAATAATCATTATCACAGTTTTCCTAATTTAAGTAATTAATTTGTTTTTAATATGGTAGTTTTCTGTGGTTTGTCATTTGTGTCGTCCCGCCGAGAGCCACTGCTCTTTCTGCTATTTCTCTGCTCGAAAAACAAATTACTCGCTCACAGATAGCAGATAGAGCATACTATGCGAACAAATCTAATAATATACATGTTAACCAGTAAAGGAGGAGAAGTATACTGTGTAAACAGTTGAAGGCTAATAGGTGGTCCATATAGTTTCCTCGTATTTGTGTATGTGTGCGCGCGCGTGTATGTGAAAGGAAACTCATCGTTATACTTTTCTTCGTGTTGCATGCTTAGTTGTAAAATAGTGATTATTCATTTGACGCAGTCAACTCCCGCCAAGTTTGGTTTACAGTGCTTTGGTAATCCACCCTGAACATGCGTAATACGAGGTGTGTTCCTTCTACTGCCTTTGCTCTTGGTCGATCGTGCAACTGGAAGCACATTTATGGTATGTTGTCGCGTGACAGGAACACTGCTTTTTCTACTCTTGCTCGCCGAGGTGAAGCAGATCGAGCAGGAAGAGTAAATACATTACAGCCCGAGCAACAATAACATTAACTGTCGCTACGACTGAGCGTTTGGTGCTTGGAGAATTTGGAATAACGTTATTGGAAGAATTATTGAATAGGCTTATCAGAAAATGTAGTGGCGTGCGGATGTATTTGGTCATCCTGCAAGAAGCGTAGAAGAATATATTGTTATCCTATCTTGTCGCCTTCGCGCCATTTGCTAAACAAAACAGGCAATTTTGCTCCTTTCGTGATAATTGCAAAAATCTAACATGCTCTAGAGAGCATAATTAGCAGAAAGAGCATACCATGCGAGAACATATTAAAATATGATACATTTAAAATGGCTGCTATAGCAACATTTTAAGCTACATGGCTATACCGAACCATTAGATATATTTCTACCAAACTTGATACAGTGCATGTGGCTATTGCAAGGAATAAATAAACTCATTAACACAATCATGTTACTACCATTTCTTAATATAGTACCACCTAGAAAGTAAACTCTTTTAAAATATATCGGAAACTGTTCAACTAATTGCTGTAAATTTTTACACAATATCCTTTTGGCTTTCTTTAGAAGCAAAAATATTTAGCTGCTGTTTGCTGCCAGAGCCCAGTACATTATGCCATATTACATAAACGCATGGAAATGAGCAAGATATACTTGTTTAACATTGAGGCCAAGTGGCGAATAGAGAAACCGGCAGTGCTTAGCTACTTTGATAGATTATTGATATATTCTTTCCAATTGAGAGAACTGTCAAGGCTGGCACATAAATTTTGTTATTTTACAATTTGGAATCTCATGTTCATCACTACCAATTTTGAAAGATTGCNTATATATATATATATATATATATATATATATATATATATATATATATATATATATATTTAAGGAGAGTTTGTTCGCTGAAATTAATTCAGACAGCTCATTTAAACTTTATATGTCTACTATTTAATACTATGCTTGTATTAACAGCAAAAAGGAAACCCCTAGCTTCAGAGGATAGGTTTGTAGGTAAGTTATTAATAAATATGAGAAAAAGAAGGCCCAGGACAGAGCAGTGAGGTACCCTACTTTGAACATGCCTCTCATCTGAGATTATAGAAGTCCCATTGCTTTCAGTTTTGCTCATTTGTTAGCATCAGTTTGATAAATACGAGGTTAAAAATATTGTCAGTGATGCCACAATATTTCAATTTGTCCTCAAGTAAGTCATGGTTAACAAAGTCAAAAGTTTTTGATACATCACAAAATATTCCAATTAAATAACCTATACTTTTTGTTTTTTCAGAATGTGCTATGCTTCCATGCTTTTGAATAATAAATCTTCTGCAGCATATGGTGCCGAATAAAATCAAAGTAATTTACAATACACACAGTCTCATCTGGGTAGTTGATATTCTCATTATAATATTCGACCATCAAGATTGTATGGGTCAAAAACATCCGAAACTTTCGCTCCCGTATTTACTTTCTAAGCTACCGGTAATTTCCTTCCTCTACTTATATTTTGATATTCTGCAGCTTTAATAAATTCCGCACTGCTCCAAAGAAATCTTCCCAATAGAAACATAAATACATCGAATATTCCTCTGTTTGTCATTCAAAAAATATTATTCACAGCGAACCAAAAAAAAAATATATATATATAAATGTTATGCGATACTGTCAATCACGCCTTAATTTGAATATAAAAGTCTTTAAACTTTAATTTTGCTTTGATATGCTTACATTTTCGAACCAAATATTGACCTAACCTTGTGAAAACAAAACAGGTCTGTGTACATTACACTGCACTACACCAGCTCCATCTCCTCAAAAACTAGGGCAGTCTGTGCTGACAAAGCTGACCTAAATTACCTGCACCAACGAAGAGAAACACAGTCCAAACGAGTTGTGGTTTCATATCCAGCTGAGCTAATCGCTGCGCTGCGCTGTGCAGCTTTGGGAATTTGTGCGGCTTCGACAGTTGAGTGAAACGAAGCTACTTTGTGCGCTTCAGTGTTCCGAAATTCGAATGCCTTCTCTTCGCTGTTCCCGAAATATTATGCCACAAAAAAAATCTCAAAAATGTGAAACAGCTAAAATATCTGCACATGTTATGAAAAAAAAAATTACATTTAAACATTATAAATGCATTTAGAACCAAAGAAATGAAAATTATTACAAATCGAGGTATCTCAAAATCTGTAGACTACCAGGTCGTCTCATACTACAAGTGCGCTGACATTGGACAGATGCGTGTGACGTAACACATCGCAGCAGTTCAAATAGTACATGTATTTAAATGGTAATTTTCTGTGCCAATACTTCATAATCAGACTACTTTTACGTCCTTTCTGCCGGTGTCGATGATAAATTGTCATTAGGCACATATGTTTCAATTTATTTGTTGGTGCTACAGTGTAAACACACATCTGTGAGTATGCTGGTAAAGTTACAAAGTGAAGCGAATGTGAGGGGAGAAGTTAATATTTACGGTCTTTATAGAGCACAGAAGTGAAGTGAATACAATAAAATTACTCGTTTGAGTCTTGTGGCAATTCATATAACTAAGAAGGGAGTACTGAAGCGTATTAGTATATTTAGTGACCCTATATCTAACGTCAATTAGTAAATACACTGCCCAGGGCAGTAGTATGTCAGTAAATGTGATACTAGAAATTAAGGGTGCTGACACATACTTTTTAATATTCTTACCTTACACATATAAATCCTCAGATAACCGCTACTTAATCCTGTCATAGTTGTCACAGTTTATTTTTCCAATGTTTATGATAACGTAATATTTATTTATTTTTACTTATTATTTGTTTGTAGCATATGTATTTTATTTACTACAACTTTAATTCAGGCTAAATTAATAAACACTCAACATTATCAAACCACCTTTGGTTGGTTATGGCTTCGGAAAGCCAAATTATCAACAATAACATGTACAGGAATTCCAGTTTGTTGCCATTACTCAAAAAGATGTATTAATATTTTCGATATTATACATGCAACTTTACATGTGACGCGTACAGAGGATAGGAATTGCGCTGTATTCACACCCTGAGAGAAGTATCCTTGGGGGAAGTCNCTTTACATGTGACGCGTACAGAGGATAGGAATTGCGCTGTATTCACACCCTGAGAGAAGTATCCTTGGGGGAAGTCCCGCCGTATAAGGACACGTGGGGGAAGAACCGAAGCGAGAGAAAAACAGGGAATGTCCTGAAAAATAGCTGATATAAGCCCTTGGCGAAAGAATCAAGGGAACCCCCTACGAGATTAGTGCAGACACAGCTCCCNCTAGTTTGAGCGCTCGAGCCGCTGACGAGACACGAAATCCTACCCAAAAAACGTGCGAGGTACACAGGGGCTTTCCCGATTTCGCTCTCGAATAAACTGCTGACAGCCAATTTGAATATAGCAGGAGGCGGGTTAAATTCGGGAGCAGCGAAGAAACGAGAGCAGTTGTCATCGGCAGTTGTCATCAGTCAGTCGTGAGCAGTCAGTTGTGGACGAGGAGTTGTTCGGCAGCCGCGATGCAAGATAGAGAAGGCAGTTAGGCGAGAGGCAGTCGTATCAACGGGCCGGAGTTCGGGCCCGGCCCAGGCAATCAGTTGTAATCAGTTGTTCACAGTCAGTTGTTCGGGAGCAACTATCGCCAGCCGAGACGGGAGTTGTTAGGCGGTACAGCCGCGAGACGATATAGATGCAGCCGAAACGGTAGGCGAATCTGACACGGAAGTACTCAGTCGTGTGACGAGAACAGTGCCGAGAATATGAGTAAATTCCCGGAAACGAGTGGCAGCCCATTCAATGAGGCGCCATTCCCCGAGACATAGTCGTGCGCCGTATGGCGACGAGGCGAGCAGTCAGTCAGTCAGCGAGTCAATAGTAACGTCACCGAAGAGAGAACCCACAAACCGCCGAAAATTCATGTGTAAATTCCCGAGACAAACCGAGTAGAAATGCCGAGAACTTATGAGTTCATTTCTGAAAAGGTAGTGGCAGTTTCCGCGGTGAGGAATGCAGAAATGCAGGCCGAAAGCAGTATGAGGAGGACGCACTCTCCAACCAGGAACGCCAGCCGGGGACGCAGGGAAAGTAGAATTTACGGGAAACCATTCCCGAACTTCAGAGAGAGACTGCCAAAGCCGCAGGAAAAAGCCAACTTAGTACAGCACGCCAACGAAAGCTAGTCCCAGGGCCTGAACCAGGTCCACCCAACTCACCAGGCCTCAGCTACCAACGAAGACAACTCACCAAAAGCCGCAGTCACAAATAAGTAGAGAAACGTCTCCCTTCAACAACCTTCCCCGACGCATAGGCTATGACTAGAGGGGGTCTCAGTCTCACCAGTGTGTGTAAATAACTATGTGACCTTCTGATCATTAAAATCCTGGAGTGTTAAATAACGGAAAATACGAGTATTTTTTTACCCCTAAAGCAACAACCTCAGGTGCCCTTAGTCAGCACCGAAATAATTTAACTATATAAACTACTGGCCACCACTCTGTATAACACAGGTGGCCTAGTAGCGACAAACTGTCCACGTAGGATGAACACATTTATTTTGCACAAAAAATACATTACTATTATAAAACACAACATTCCATTTAGAAATTAATCACCCAATCAATACTAGCATAACTTTTACAATGCAAGTTTGACAAACACAATCATGTAAAATCTCAAGAAAAAAGTTAGAAATTAAGATATTAAATAATTCTATAAGAACAATTTCACAAAAAAAATAGAACTAGCAAGTTGTTTTAACATCAGATAACGTATGTTCATGTAATTATGTTCATAAGTCTTTCTGTTTTCAGTCACAAAGTTAATTTTATTTGGGCAACTTTGTATAGAGGAATTTGTTGATTGGTTGCTATGGTAACACAAGACATATGTGTAAAATATGATGTAGCCGTCTCGTGATTGGCGCGATGTTTAAAGACGTCGTTTAAGTATGCAGTTTTAGGCTTTTAGCCATATTGGTTTTTCCCTCAGGCAGTTGATGACCTAGCGGGTCATCTGCCTTATAGATATTTTAATTTTCTGGTTAATTGGCCGAGTCCCGTACAGGAATGCAGACTGCCGACAGGGCGAAGACGCGCGCATTTGAAGAAGAATATTTTTATGTCTGCACGTGCTACCTGCACGGATTATTAATAAAGCCTAGTTTAAGCTTTCGCGATTGCGCGTGGTACGGTAAGGACTTTAGCCGTGTACCTTACGCTCGAAAGCCTTAAGGCCCACGACCAGCGGAACCAGCTACCGAAGATCTCAAGACTTGCTGCAGTAACAAGATTTATTTTAAGTTAAGTATGATGCATTTTCGACACAGAGACAATGCCTGTAAATTAGTTAATGATTTCTGGGATATTGATCTGGCTCATTACGCCATCTTGGATCGACAGTTAATTAAAGTTGCTCTACCTTTGTGTCTACAGAGCCCCTGAATAGCATATTTTGAAAATTTTTTAAAGAAACTGGCATTGCAAATAATAGGCTTAAACGAGAGGGCTACATTAATACTTACGGCCACACAAAAGCAAAGAAAATTTTGAAANCATTGCAAATAATAGGCTTAAACGAGAGGGCTACATTAATACTTACGGCCACACAAAAGCAAAGAAAATTTTGAAAACACAGAAAAGAGCTGTAACATAATATTTAGTATTTGCACAAGTATTCAATTAATTCATGATGTATCAATAAATATATTTATTTCTCAATTAAATCACATTTATTTCCACTCAAGTCTCTGTGAGTATTTTTTTGATAAGTAGCTTTTATTTGCGTCTTGCTAGCACCTCTTGCATGTTGTTGGTAGCCTACAGAGAGTGGCTGTTGCAAGTGTTCCAGACCTGCAAATATCTTTGGTAAGATACACATATTGAGGTAAGATTGAATCAGGTTGTTTTTAATGTTTATTATACAACTTCTGCATTAATTTACACCATAGAGGAACTGTTGTTCCACTATCACCTGAATACCCTGTTTGATGATTAGACAGCAGCGTTTACCATATTACCTCCAAAACACAACACCCATTAATTACAACATATTGGAATACATAACAGAAATTGAGGAAATTGCACAGGTTACCAGTTGGGCAGTAGAAGGAAACACAGAAATAGACCAAATATCACGGAAGTAGGAAACACAGAGAACATACATACAGAGCAAACTACTTCCATTAACACCACTACTATGAACCAGGGCAATGTTGCCCCTGATTTCGTGCAGCAGTTTGCACAAATGCCAATGGAACAGATCAAGAAATGCCGGAAACACGCAGATGAACAGGAACACAAGAACAAATACAAAAACTGACTGTGTGGATCGCAGAACACTCAGGTATAATCAGAAATAACCACAAATTGGGAAGGAAGTAACTGCTACCCGGGAAGACATTGAACAGGTCAAAGAACAGAACAGTGCGGTAGAGCAGTGCATAAGAATGTTGGAAAACCTACCTACGTCAGACGCAAGCCCAGCCCTCCTCAATGACCTCGTCAGTGACCAACTTGAATGATTTGATAAAAATTTGGAACACGACTGGGGCAAGTTGAAAACGCCAGTAGTGTGGGAATAACCCGTTTAAACAATCAAATAACTGAAGTNTTGGAACACGACTGGGGCAAGTTGAAAACGCCAGTAGTGTGGGAATAACCCGTTTAAACAATCAAATAACTGAAGTAGGTAACAAGCAAAACTGATTACATACAAAAATCTCCATAAAAAGTGAATATTTTTAATGGTATTGAGATTGTAAGTACCCAAAATGAGAATACGCATGCATAACGAAAATTAATTGATGTTAAAAAACATTTTAATAGCAAATAAAACATAATTTTATTCCTTTTACTGTTGCAAAAATAATTCGTATTTGCAAACGTAATTATCAATAAATCTGCAAGAAAAGTGGATTTCAATTTACAGCTACANTTGGAACACGACTGGGGCAAGTTGAAAACGCCAGTAGTGTGGGAATAACCCGTTTAAACAATCAAATAACTGAAGTGGGTAACAAGCAAAACTGATTACATACAAAAATCTCCATAAAAAGTGAATATTTTTAATGGTATTGAGATTGTAAGTACCCAAAATGAGAATACGCATGCATAACGAAAATTAATTGATGTTAAAAAACATTTTAATAGCAAATAAAACATAATTTTATTCCTTTTACTGTAGCAAAAATAATTCGTATTTGCAAACGTAATTATCAATAAATCTGCAAGAAAAGTGGATTTCAATTTACAGCTACATTTACAAACATTTGAAAACAAAAGACGGCCAAAACAAAACCCTGCACATACTTCACAGCCTTCTAAATAACACGGTATGAACGGGTAACCAAACGTGTAAGTTTAGAAGGCTGTAATTGCATCTGCCCATCCGTCAAAAAGTAAAGCTTGCACAGGTGTTGACGGATGGACGGATAGAATTAATGGCCATCTCTGATTGGCTGTTGGTCACGTGATTGATGGACATATGACAAATGGATGGATGCGACAATGGCCACCTCTATTGGTTGTTGGTCACATGATTGATGGATGGATGACAGATGGATGGACGCGAAAATGGCCGCCTCTGATTGCCAGATGGTCACATGATTAATGGATGGATGATGGATGGATGGACGTGACAATGGCCAACCCTGATAGGCAGTTGGTCACATGATTGATGGACTGCTGGTAGTTGGATGAATGTGAAAAGTGGCCACCTCTGATTGGCTGTGTGTCACATGATTGATAGATGCGACAATGGCCACCTCTGATTGGCTGATGGTCATGTGTTTGATAAATGCGAGAATGGCCATCTCTGATTGGCTGATGGTCACATGATTGATGGATGGATGATGGATGAATGGACGTGACAATGACCAACCCTGATTGGCTGTTGGTCACATGATTAACTGACTGCTGGTGGTTGGATGGATGTGAAAAGTGGCCACTTCTGATTGGTTGTTGGTCACGTGATTGATAGATGCTACAATGGCCACCTCTGATTGGCTGATGGTCACATGATTGATAAATGTGACAATGGCCACCTCTTATTGGCTGATGGTCACATGATTGATGGATAGATGATGGATTGATGGATGTGACAATGGCCAACCCTGATTGGCAGTTGGTCACATGATTGATGGATGGATGACGGATGGATGCGACAATGGCCACCTCTGATTGGCTGTTGGTCATGTGATTGATGGACGGATTGTGGATGGATGCGACAATAGCCACCTCTGATTGGCTGTTGGTCGTGGGATTGATGATGGATGACAGTTGGATGGACGCGACAGGTTGTTGTAAATGCTGCATGACATTTGTGCCTTATATNGATTGATGATGGATGACAGTTGGATGGACGCGACAGGTTGTTGTAAATGCTGCATGACATTTGTGCCTTATATATGTATATATATATATATACATACAATATTTTTGTTACAGTGTAAAATCGCAGATATAAGTCACAGATATTTATATGTNGTATATATATATATATACATACAATATTTTTGTTACAGTGTAAAATCGCAGATATAAGTCACAGATATTTATATGTCACAGTAGCATTTGTCACAGATTTTTGAATATATAAGTTAAGGTTACTTCTACTTATGTTGGAAAGATCAATGTTAAAAGTTTGCAACAGATAATTTTCGCCACTAGGTAAGCGCTATTGACGCATGTGTGCATTTTTTCACTGTATTCTATGTTAAAAAACATGACAATTGTAAATAAAAAATCAGTTGTATTATGACTTTGTAGCTGCATAAAATCTTTCTCTTTTATTATTCAAGTAGCTTACATTTTTATTAAATTATGCTCTTTGGATTTCTATGCACCTAGTGGCGGAAATTTTCGGTATGCCAAACTCTCCCATAAGAAATCACATTTTGTTCTTAACATGGGTCGGATTAACCTTAGTTATTATCTTCCCTATCTATCACCATACCTTTGTACAGTCAGTAAAATCTCAGTTTCGGAACCCCCAAAGTTTTCCAAACAAGGGTTTTAGTGAAGTGTTTATACCGTCATACGAAACTCTGTTTTGGAAATTTGTGATTCGTGTATTTTTTTATCCGAAAATCACTAGTATCAAAACCATGAAAAAAAANAAACTCTGTTTTGGAAATTTGTGATTCGTGTATTTTTTTATCCGAAAATCACTAGTATCAAAACCATGAAAAAAAATAATCCTTTTTGTTATTGTGATACGATATGGAAATACATTTTAAAGAAATTCCTTAATATGTCAAAAAAGTTATTTAAAGTTGCATGTATCTGTTTATAAAAATTAATTACAAAATTGTGTTTCGTAACTTTTTTTTGAGATCCAATATTATTATGAATTATTTATTTTCGCACCTACATCAAAATTATATAATCACTCTGCATTTACACACATTATTTTTAACCAAATAAACATTTGGTTTTACCCTTCTACATCACCTAATTGAGCATATACAATTTTTACAAACTTACGAAACGTAAATCTCGTTGATGAAACCGCGCACAAAACTTACGATTCGATGCAAATGTAGGCTTATGACTATCACTTAAACAGTATTTATAATAACTACTAATTCCGCTTTTGGAAAATCATTTTACAAATTCACATTCCGTTTTATTTCCATAACCAAGGTAAGGTCGAGCTATGGAAAACTCACATTTAAATATGGTATTATTCTTTGTTACCCAAACATATGGTCCCTAAACAATTAACTATTTTGTCATCTATTTATAATATTTTATTACAAACTAACTTATGTAATATAACGCGTTTGTAGTCTAGTTGTAGAGGTTTTTTAAAACAGAATTTAACTACTAAAATATAAATAATAATAACATCCAGAAAAAATTAAAATAAACATAATTATTTTAAAAAATTTCGTAAATGGTGTCATCTTAATAAATATGTACTGACAATGATAGCGCTACCTATTAAGCAAAATTGTGAACTAATATAAATTTATAACAATTATTAATTATAATCATGGCAAATAGACAGCATGTGTAGATGGCCTACATCACAATACANAAACTCTGTTTTGGAAATTTGTGATTCGTGTATTTTTTTATCCGAAAATCACTAGTATCAAAACCATGAAAAAAAAAAAATCCTTTTTGTTATTGTGATACGATATGGAAATACATTTTAAAGAAATTCCTTAATATGTCAAAAAAGTTATTTAAAGTTGCATGTATCTGTTTATAAAAATTCATTACAAAATTGTGTTTCGTAACTTTTTTTTGAGATCCAATATTATTATGAATTATTTATTTTCGCACCTACATCAAAATTATATAATCACTCTGCATTTACACACATTATTTTTAACCAAATAAACATTTGGTTTTACCCTTCTACATCACCTAATTGAGCATATACAATTTTTACAAACTTACGAAACGTAAATCTCGTTGATGAAACCGCGCACAAAACTTACGATTCGATGCAAATGTAGGCTTATGACTATCACTTAAACAGTATTTATAATAACTACTAATTCCACTTTTGGAAAATCACTTTACAAATTCACATTCCGTTTTATTTCCATAACCAAGGTAAGGTCGAGCTATGGAAAACTCACATTTATATATGGTATTATTCTTTGTTACCCAAACATATGGTCCCTAAACAATTAACTATTTTGTCATCTATTTATAATATTTTATTACAAACTAACTTCTGTAATATAACGCATTTGTAGTCTAGTTGTAGAGGTTTTTTAAAACAGAATTTAACTACTAAAATATAAATAATAATAACATCCAGACAAAATTAAAATAAACATAATTATTTTAAAAATTTTCGTAAATGGTCTCATCTTAATAAATATGTACTGACAATGATAGCGCTACCTATTAAGCAAAATTGTGAACTATTATAAATTTATAACAATTATTAATTATAATCATGGCAAATAGACAGCATGTGTAGATGGCCTACATCACAATACANTTATAAATTTATAACAATTATTAATTATAATCATGGCAAATAGACAGCATGTGTAGATGGCCTACATCACAATACATAGACTACACCAACGAATTAACAGGAGACTCATAAGATAGATTTTGGAGGTTATATAATAAATGACAAAATTTAATTGTGTACTTTGACTCTCTAATTAAATATCACATATTCACCTATAGCCCCAAGGTTCTGAAATCACCTCATTATTATTACCTTCTCTTAAAATGCAGTTCATGGTTTTAAAAAAAAANTATAGCCCCAAGGTTCTGAAATCACCTCATTATTATTACCTTCTCTTAAAATGCAGTTCATGGTTTTAAAAAAAAAACGCGATTTTTTTTTTCCATTTACAATTGACTTACCCATTTACACACATTCATTTTCACTTTCAGAANTATAGCCCCAAGGTTCTGAAATCACCTCATTATTATTACCTTCTCTTAAAATGCAGTTCATGGTTTTAAAAAAAAACGCGATTTTTTTTTTCATTTACAATTGAATTACCCATTTACACACATTCATTTTCACTTTCAGAAANTAAAAAAAAACGCGATTTTTTTTTTCATTTACAATTGAATTACCCATTTACACACATTCATTTTCACTTTCAGAAACTGCAAACTCTGGTTCTGTTGTTTTCTCAATCTTGGTGCAATCTGAAAGAGCAATATACAATGCAAGAAAAATTTCAAGAATGATGTTCTTCTTGTAAATGTTACAGGCCCTTTTCTTATCCTTGATAATAGGAAGTAGTTCCTTTTAGAGTGCATCCAGACCGCAATACTGTTGCTTCCTTACTGGTTTTCTGATTTCAATGTCATGATACTCTCCAAAGTAATCATACCTATATCCAATTGTATTTCGTTGGTTTTTCAAAACCTCGAATCCCTTAACCTTCAACCAAAGAATCTTCCTGCCTTTCATATCCATTGTTGTTTTTCTCATTAATTTAGATGATATATCCATAAGATTTTGAAAGTCGTGCTTCAATTCTTTGACTTCATAAGACCCACTCCTTTTATTTCTGTCACTCGTCTTGTCATTTTGAAAATTGTTAGTTAGTCATTAGGGCAATCTACAGAAATGTGTTTCTTGGCCTTTTATATCACCTTGTGAACTGAGTCTACCTCCATATAGGAGTGACCACTATCCTTTTATTTTATGTTGAATTGCCTTCAAATGGGAATTCTCTATAAGATATACCATTAATGCAGAAATACATTTGTTGTGGGCATTTTGCCCACCACACATATCTGAAAAAATAATGAGATTTAAGTTAAATCTGTAGGCAATTGTTTACCCAATGGAGGAGACAAGACCCTATATCTAAAATGCTTATTTTTCCCTATATCTCTGTCCAAACATAACAATAAGCTTTATTAGGAGGAGTAGATTCGTATAAGGTCAAGTGGTTAATGTTTAGCTTTCTCATATAGTACATAAGTGATACATCTGATGATAGCCATGTCAAAAGATGCAGATAAAAATACTTCACATTTCAGAGCTTCTTGTTTGTCTATTTCTTTAGCTTTATATACTACACATACATCCACTATACTACACATACACATGTGTATACTACACATCACATTGCCGATTTCCCAGTGAAGGCCTTCTCCGTCTACTCACACTCGATGCAACGAAAGTACTGATAGGCGACTTCAATAGCCGGAACCCATCATGGGGATGTGCAGCCTTAGATTTCCGAGGGCGAGGACTCCTCCACTTAGCGAGCTAATACGATCTTACCATAGCCGTGCCTGCAATACCCAGGTACATACCGGACAGAGAACCGTGTGTTCTCGATCTGATAATCGCCACCAGCCTTGTAGAGTTAGAAAGGCCATGGACACATGGGGCCTGGAATCAGACCATCTACTGGTCTTCCTCATCGCCTCCCGCATCCAAATGGATGACACACACCTGCGATGGAATTACATCTGTGCTGACTGGTGCCACTTCGGAACCACCCTCAATTGATCCATAATCTTAACCAAGAAGTCACATTCACAGCAGAACTGAACGTGGCCATCACCAGACTCACAACGCACATCATGTCCCTGACCAGCACAGCAATCCTCCGCAGCCGATAATTGGGCCATACCACAAAATTCCTCGACGATCTCATAGCACTCACCAAACTCCGTGACAGAGCACACACCAGATAACAACACCACCACCACCAAACAGATCTCTAACTCTTACATTACCATCGCAGAATAGCCAAATAAGCAGAGTCGCACAATGGCAAGCACAATAGCAACTTAACCACCTTCACTTACTGTCAATCTCCTGGGGCACAATATTGCAGTATATAAATGCATGAGGGCAACACCAAAGGGCATTCACCCAATAGTTATTAATTGCACAGAGGTTGAAAAACCCAGAGAACAAACGGAAGAACTGACCACTATCTTCACGATCACTTTAAATGCTTATATTCTATCACCAGGAATATCAGGAGAAGATCTGGCAACACTCATATTTCACCCCGAACCAAACACCGAACTACCAAGCAGGATACTTACATCTTCATTGGAAATGACCAAAATAATAGCATCGCTGCAATGCGGAAAGGCCAGCGGTGGAGACAGCATTACCACCAGAATGCTGAGTTCTCTATCAAGGAAGGACATCATCCACCTAACCACTCTGATTAATGTCATCTTCATCCTGGCACACTTTCCACGACCCTGGTGACAGGCTATAGTAATACCAATTCCGAAATGTTTAGAATAACCACACCCACACATGAAAAGACCAGATGGTGTCGCTAACCATAAAGGCCTATCGTAGCTCTAGGCGCAGCCCACCTCATACACATACCCCCAGCCTGTCCTCTACCACAGAACACTATGGTCCGCATTTGGCAAGCCCTGATTCTGCCAATCCTCTTATACAGAGCTGCAATCTGGGCAAACATGCCGGTCTCCACATTCCAATAACTGCCCCCTGCCCCATGTCAATCGTCACTGACATAGCCACAAAGTTCTTTAACAGAGCCTGCCACCACCAAAACCCCTTAACGACAAACTCGGCAACTAAAATGTCACATCGCAGAATACTCAACTTCTCCATGGACTCTGTCCCATAACCTCCCTGCCTAACGAACACGAACCACCATCGCACATCTCCAGGATATTTCTACATGTGTCTCGGAAAATCCAGTGTTGCCCCCATGGGCACCTAGCGTTTTCGGAGGTGGCTGCCACAGAGCAACCTNGCATGTGTCTCGGAAAATCCAGTGTTGCCCCCATGGGCACCTAGCGTTTTCGGAGGTGGCTGCCACAGAGCAACCTAGAGTGCATGTCATGACCTATCCACATCTGTCTCCCTTGTGCCCACTGCCCAAGCAGTCAGTGTTAGGGTAATGATATTGTACAAAGCTATGTTTATATATATATATATATATATATATATATATATATATATATGTGTGTACATAATATATGTTGGTCTGCCTAATGTAAACACCCCCCAAAAGTTCTGGAACTGTTGCAGATCACAAAATGTGGGCAAATAATATGACACAAACAGACTGTTCGTAGCATGTGTATGGACAGAAATAATTTAACCACATATAATTTTTCCCCTGAAAGTAACACAGAAACACAAAGAAATAATTTGCAAATATGATTAAGATAAGTGGGCTGGTAGCATGGGGAAGTGGACCTGTACTCACAGCTGTAAGCAAGCAACACACACCATGACTCGTCCTGGCAAGACCACTTCCTTATAGCAGCATATCACTTACATTAATGGGCCAAGGGGCACAGAATGCGATATTGCACAAAGGAGAGCACCACAGTGGAGGGAAGAAGAGCAATGTGAGGGTAAGTCTGATATCAATACATTACATTTTAATCAGATACCAACATAATTCAGGAAATTTTTTTCCTAGTCATTAACTGTACTGAACAACAAAATTTACAGATGCACCACAAAAATATAACAAACCAACCTGAGGAGAAATGCAATCGCATTGGCATGCATAGTACAAAAGAGCACAGTTATGGTTGAAATGCTTTACATAAGGTATTTTCACAGCATGTGCTGGACGTGTTTATCATCGACAGCAATACACATCTGTAAACGAACATTAAGCGAGTGACGAGCAGCCTCAAGTGGTTCTGGTTTAATACCTCTATAAGCTGTCACAATGTGGTCCTGCGTGTCNTAAGCGAGTGACGAGCAGCCTCAAGTGGTTCTGGTTTAATACCTCTATAAGCTGTCACAATGTGGTCCTGCGTGTCTTCTGGTATTGTAGCAACTGTGTTGTACATACAAACTATCTTTCAGTGTTCCCCACAGGAAAAAAATCTAGAGTTATGAGGTTAGGGAAGAGAGCTGGCCATCTTATAAAACCACCATGCCCTAACCACTGGTTTGGAAACATTTCATTTAACACTTTCCGCACCACCAAAACAAAATGTGCAAGACAACCATCATGCTGAAACCGCATATCACGACATATGTCGAGCTGAATGCCTTCCAGAAGTGCCTGCAAGTCATTTTGAGGAATTGGGCATACGTACGGTTAGTCATTATCCCTCGAATAAAGTATGGTCCTATGATGCAGTCTCCAACAATTCGACATGGCACATATACTATCCACTGTTGCTGGTGCTCCATGTGCCAGACCCAATGCGGATTCTCTGTTGCCCAGTAGTGCACAATTCGTAAATGTATGCGCCCATGATTTGTGAAGGTCACTTCATTGCCAAATAGTATGCTCTAAAAATATTTGCTGTCATCCTTTACAGACATCAGAACAAACCTACAAAACTAAATACACTGCTGGAAATCACCTTTGTGTAATGCCTGATAAAGTACCATATGAAATTGATGGAATTTCCGTTGGCGCAGTATCCGTAACACACTTGTCGTACTTATTTCTACGAACCTGGAAAGTTCTCGTGTACCCATGTGGGAGTTTGAATTGACATGTGCCAATGCATTGTGTTGATGTTAATCACCCGTAGGAGTCTTTCGTCACACTCGTGTTGTAGAATTCCAATCATCTCGTGACAAGAGACATTTGCAAATTCTTCATATTGTATGCAATGAGATGGGCGACCTTAGCATACAATTAACCATACATTTGAACGGCTTGCTTGGCATTTCTGCCACACTCATAAATAACAAGAGCGTCCAGTTTTTCCTCATTCGTGAACTTCATTGCGTACATACAGCCACACACTGCAACACCACTTACTGCACTACTATTAGAAAGTGATCCTACCAGTCAGAGTCATGGTGGTTGTTGCTAGCTTCCACCTGTGGGTACATGTCCACTGCCCCATACTACCGGCTCACCTAACTTAATCATATTTGGACATTATTTATTTGTGTTTCTGTGTTACTTTCGATTACATATGCTATATCACTGAATTCCTCTTTGTGCATCTTTTCAGATCCCATTGAAATAAATGAATGTTTCCAGGGGAACAAATCAAATATGGTTTAATTATACCTGTCCATATATGTGTTACGAATAGTCACTTTGTGGCAAATTACTTGCCCCCATATGTAATTTCATTTAGCGAAAGCCACATTTTGTGATCTGCAATCATTCAGGAAATTTTGGGGTCCCCATTAGGCAGACCATTCTGTATAGTGTAATATTGTAATTTATATTCTCCCCTTTTTGAGATAAAGTTTTATATGTATGTAGGATTATGTAATGTTCCCAGCAAAGACCATAGTTTCTAAGTATAATTATTGTACCACCAACTTGTGGAATGGAGCCTTACTCCCTCCTTATTGTACAGGATTTTCTAAATAATCATTGATGTACCGACTATGTAACTTACAATAAATAATTTTCATATGCAATTGGTTTTTGTATTATTTTCCCAGAATACAGTAATTTCGTAAAAAAAATTTTTTATTATAGGTTAAACTTAGAAACATAATTAGCTAAAAGACGTTAACTTGCATGAGCCCGATGGGCTGGCACTTGTACATATGTCAATATTGTAAATTATATTAAATCCTAGCTATTAAAGAAGACCTTTTCCTAAAAAAAAAAAAAAAAAAAAGGGACAGGAAAATTGCCATATGACAACACCTCACAAAAGGAGCACATTGTATAAATTTCACTTCAAAATTAAATTTTTTTTGTAAATTCTGCTAATGCAATCATCACCACTGTTATGCAGGATTTACAATAGCCTGTCGTGTCTGTCTGTCAACTAATCGTCAGTAATCCGCCCGTCCGTCTCCCAGCCAAGCGATTTACCATCAGTCTTCGTATGTCCCTCGTCAAGTCATTGCTGCAAATTAATAGAAACAAAACTGTTCACATATAAAAAAACACTCCACAAAAAGAGAATATTTTTGGTGGTATTGTGTTTGTAAGGACCCAAAATGATCATACAAGTGCATAACGAAAACTAATTGATGATTAAAAAAATGTTTATAGTAATTAAAGCATGACTTTATTATTTTAACTATTGCAAAGCTGTTGGTCACATGATTGATGGATGGATGACATATGGACCTGACGAGTTGCTGTAAATCCTGCCTTACATTTGTACATTTTTTATTTATATATATATATATACACACAGTTTTTTTGTTACCGTGTCAAAATCGCAGATAACGTCCCTGTTATTTAAATGTCACAGTAACATTTGTCACAGATATAAAAAAATATCAGTTACGGTTACTTTTACTAATGTTGGGAACATCAATGTTAAAAGATTGCAACCGATAATTTTCACCACTAGGTAAGCGCTATTGATGCATGTATGCATTTTTCCCATTTATCCTATGATAAAAAACATGACAATTGTAGATAAAAAATTAGTTGTATTATGACTTCGTTACTACATAAAATCTTTCTCTTTTATTATTCAGGTAGCTGAAATTTTTTTTTAAATTATACTTTTTGGAACTCTGAGCACCTGGTGGCGGAAATTTTCGCTATACCAAACTCTTCCGTATGAAATCACATTTTGTGTCTAACTTGAGTAGGAATTACTTTAGTTGTTCTCATCTCGAACTATCACTGTACATTTATATCGTCAACCGAAACCTCAGTTTCAGAATCCATAACTTTTCAAACAAATCTTTTAGTGAAGTGTTTATACCTAACGTCATACGAAACTCCGTTTTGGAAACTTGTGTTTCGTGTATTTGCCGGAAATGATTAGTATCAAAACAATGTAAAAAAGAATTAATACTTTTTTGTTATGGTGATACGAAAAGGATATACTTTATAAAGAAAATCATAAATATGACAAAAAAGTTATTTAAAGTTGCATACATCTCTTGATAAAAAAAATTGCAAAAGGGTATTTCGTAACTGTTTTTAAGATCAAAAATATTTATTATGTATTACTTATTTTCGTATCTATATCAAAATTATATAATCACTCTGCATTTATACACATTATTTTTAAGCAAATTAACTTTGTTTTACACTTCAACATATCCTAGTTATACATTTCATACCATATTTACAAACGAATGAAACCTAAGATTCGTTCTTTATACTGTGCACGAAACCTAAGATTCGACGCGAATAATGAGTTACAATTCTCATTATGGCCATATTTATAATGTACACCAGCTCCGCTTTCCGAGACTCAGTATATGAAAACTTTTTTTCAGGTGTCATAAATATACTGTTTATCTTATACTGAACAATTGTTAGTCGAGACATAAATACTAAACTTCCAAATTTTTCTTTAATTGGAGCGGGGAGAGACGACCTGGCCCCGTCCAAAAGATTGGGCGGCACGCAGGCCTTTAATGAGAAAAGAAATACTTAATGAGAACAGAAATACGTACCAAAACATTTAAAATTTTACTCATTTCGACACTAATTTGTCATTTGGAGCTATGAAATATGTAGGAGAAAAAACCAAAATGGGCTGCTGGGGGACAGGATGACACGGGGGAGGGTGTCAACGTCCCTACAGGTGGGGCCGCACCTTTTACGGCAGCAGACGAACGGCGATGGTGGTATGCGGTTAACCAGAAGAAAACCAGAACGAAGCAGTGGAGTACTAGGTAGGCAGTGGCAAAGATCCTCGGTCGGCAGCAGCAGGTGCAGTCAGTGGAGAGAGGCTAACGTGGGACGTGGACCGGGCCTTCGTCATCCACCAGGCCCCCCGGCGGTGGCTGGATCTTCTGTGGTGGAGGAGGTAGTGGTGGCGAGATGATCTGTGCAGAAAAGAGGTCGGCGATGGTGCGCAGAAGGAGGCGGGGTTCGGCGAGGAGATGGACGTAGGAGTTGGGTTGATGAAGACAGTAATGGAGAAATGTGGAGGAAGCCTTGGCGAGGATGGAATGAAGATGAGGAAGGTGGATGCAGCTAAGTAACGTCTGGTGGAGGGTGGAGCATAGTGGCACATGGTGGTGTGGAGAGCAAGGGAAGTGCGGGACGAAGGACGGGGTTCAATTGCACCATGATGGAGCGGAAGCGAGAAGCAGAGGCAGTGAGGTGAGAAACGAAGGTAAAAGAAGGATCGAGGATAACAACAAGGTAGCAGACCATAGGGGACCAAAGAAAATGAGCGGCAGCCAGAGAGGGAGGGTGAGCACCTGTAAGGTGAAAGTGAGAGAAAAATATGGAAGAGGATTTCGAGGAGTTGAGGGCGATGCTGTGATGAAGGAATTTGTAGCGGAGGGAGGAGAGGTCGTGACTAAGGCGCTCCCCGAACATGTATTCTGAGGCAGAAGAGGCGAGGAGACAAGTGTCGTCAGTATACTGGACGAGGTAGGTGCCAGGGGGAGGAGTTAGGTCGGCGATGTGAAGGGCAAACAGGAGGGGACTTAGGATGGCACCCTGAAGATGCCAGCAGGAATAGGGTTGGGACGGGAGAGAGAGCCCTCCACCCGCACCTGGAAGGAACGACCATTCAAGTGCGAGCAGAGGAGACAGACCAAGAGGAGAGGGAGGTCGGAGGCAGCGAGGCAGGAGATGAGCTGGTAATGGGGGGCGGAGTCGAACGCCTGGGCGAGGTCGAGGAGAACCATGCTCGTGTGTTGCCGCCTGGAGAATCCGGAGACTACCAGGAGCTCCACGCAAGCGATGGTGTGGGAAGTGGAATGGGAAGGACAGAAACTGAACTGGTGGGGCAGGAGAAGGTGCAAGAAATCGACAGCGAGGAGGAGACGAGAAAGAATGACCGGCTCGGTGGCTTTGGAAAGAAGAGGAAGGAGGAAAATGGGTAGGTAGGAGGAAGAAAGGGAAGGAGGTTTACCAGGCTTGGGGATGGGGATGACGGTGGTGGATTTCCAGTATGAGGGAATATTACAGTAGAGGAGGATGTCGTTGATGAGGTAGGGAAGATTACGACAGCCTTGCGGGGAGTTCCTCGAGAAGAGGGACAGGCAGAGAATCGGATCCAGGGGCAGTATAGGGACAAAGTTTCCCTTCGTCCCTATACTGCCCTTGGGTGGACTTCGGCAGGGGTGGAGTGCCCGAAAGGCAATAGTTTGGGGATCAAAGGGAGTGTGACATGATCGAAGAGGGAGGAAGCAGATGACTCATCGTCGGAAGAGCTGGAGGAGGAAAGGGAGGAGAGAGGGGCAGAGGCAAAAGTGGAGTGGAGGAAGGCGGAGATGGACTCGGAATGATCTGAGGCCGTATCCGCTACCACTGCAGGAGTGGAGAGAGGAGAAACGACACTGGTGGTAGGTCCAGAGGGAGCCAGACTGCAAGTAGAGGGCCTGTAGCCGCCGAGTTTACCGAGCAGCAGACCACTCCAAGACCATCCGGTAGCAGTGACCCCACAGCAACAGGTTAGACCCTCCAGTACCACGGGGACCACATAGCCTACCAGCACTCACAGATGTGATTGCGCAGGTACAGGGTGGCATGGATTTATGGAGGCAAAGGGGCCGAATGGGTGACAGGAGAGGATAGAAGAATATGGGTGGAAGCAGCAGATAGGATAGAGCGGGTGAGGGAATAGGTGACAATATCGATGTCGGCAGGGTAACGGATGGAGATGGACAGTCCGAAGGAATCGGACCAGGTGCGGGCGTAAACACACCAATCCCCCGTGTACTAGGAAATCAAAACAGGTGAGGTGAGTAAGAATAGGGCAAATAGTGTAGGGAGAAAAGAATAGGAAGGTGATCGGAGGAACCGGAAGTGAGGGTAAGAAAGTCGGAGAGAATGGGCAGGCAGGACGAAAGGGCAAAATCGATGGTCCTGGTCCGACGATGGAGCTGGGGAGGGAAAAATGTCGGGTCAACAGGAGCGGAAGTGAGAGGGGAGAGCTTAGGAGGAATTGGCGGAGGGAACTGCCCCAACGATTGGCAGCAGGACAGCCCCAAAAATGATGAATAGCATTGAAGTCCCCAGCCACCACGACGTGAACATTGAGGCGGCCAAGGGCCTCAAGGCCGGCAACAGGTAAGGGAAACTGAGGGGGAGGTAGATGGAAACCAAGGTTAGGGCGAAGGGAGAGATGTTGAACTGCACTGCGACAACCTCTGTCATGGGGGAAAAATATAGGGAACAGTGTTGATCGGAGAGGGAGGAACGGACTAGGAAGGCCACCCCACCACCCTGGCCATCTCGGTCGGAGCAGTGTATAGCGTAACCAGGAAAAAGGAGCGTGTCAGATGGAGAAAGCCAGGTCTCGGAAAGGAAAACCACCTTAGGAGAATGGGAAAGGAGGAGGGATTGGATGTCGGGAAGCTTGAGAAGAAGTGAAAAGGCATTCCAGTTGAGGGCCTTAAGGGGAGGTCACATCGAAAAAGGAAAGGAACACCTAGAGAAGGACATCGAAACACTCGGAAGCAGAGTGGGCACGGAAAAGGCCAGGAGGTTACGTTGGATGAAGGGGAGATAGGAACAAACGAAGAACATGAGTTTGTGGTGGAGAGGTGAGAGAGATGCACAATCGGCAAAAGGCAAGGTGTAGGACAGAGGTGGAGGAACAGAAGAAGAAGGAGCAGGTGGCAGTGAAGCAGAGCGAGAAGGGGGAGGATGGAGAGGGACAGCAGTGGGAGAAGAAGCAGGCGAATCGAAGGGACGAGTCCAGGCGGAAACCTTAGCCGCAGGAAAGATGCGATGGGAATAAATGTCAGGAGGAGGAGGAGCAGAACGAGGCTGGCGGAAAGGCTGACGGCGCAGGTAAGCCTGGATATTGGGGCAGGAGAGAGAAGTGGCGATGTGCGCACCCTCGCAGTTCACACATCGATGGTCAGGTGGACGCGCCTGGCAGTCCTGACTCCAGTGGGGCCCTGCACACTTGAAACAGGTGACATCCATGTGGCATCGAACACTGGAGTGGCCCAGTACTTGGCAGTGGTAGCACTGCGGCACCCGCCCAGAGCCCCTATTTTTATCGGCAGAGACGACTCTACAGCTGAGATTCCGGAGGTTGTAAAAAGTTGCTGCCTCCCCAGGGCAGCAAGTGGAGATGAGAAAAGCTTGTGAGGTTACAGTAAGGGAAATGCATAATGTGTTCATTGACTGTGTATTTTTGTTATAACTGCTAATTTATGTTAAATAAACAGGAATGTTTACCTTGATTTTTATGCAATAGAATCAGTAGATATTTTCGTGGTTTTTTTATTTGCTATTGATTCGCATTTAATAGTCTTATGTCACTTTCTCAAAATAAAATAAACAAAATGACTCTACCACCCTCTCTCTGATTGGCTAAATATTTCTACCTAATAAGAAATCTTCCATTGAACATTGCACACGACCAATTACGAAAACGTCAATGAAAAAGACCAGCAGTCAGCAATATCTTCCATAAAACCGGTCATGGAGGCTGACATGGAATCGTCCAAGAAATATTCTATTGTTCGTGGCATACCTGCTTTAATTGCCATATAGTCGAAATTTTCTGCAAAATGGCGAAAACCTGACCCGTATTAGTTTAAGATTTCAAGATTTCAATTCGTATAGGGCTCAAAATTCACACATTCCTGCCAAGAGAATGAATTTATGGAACTAAAACCCTGCATACATGTTTAATTTTTAATTTTTCATACTGTGTGGTATCCCAAATGTGACCTAATTCCTATACATCACTACTAGTTATGTTGCAGTAACTAGATAAGTAAATAAATTATATTCATTATTATAGTATTTTATTTGTTCTCATATGTAAGTCTAAATCATATAAATGTCTACGCATTAATTCGTAAAATACAAAATATCTAAATTGAAAATATATTTTTTGTCGATTAGTTTAAATACCTATTCTAGCTAGCTCCTTTTGACAGGATTGTAATATTAAATATAATGCAATAAAATAATAATTTTCTTTGTAAAAGTCGGATGTATAGCATAAAAAAGGAATTGCTTGGGTATGGACACTTAAATTGGATTGTGATCACGCCTGGTCACATAAAACCAACCAAAGACAATGTTGTTGATGATGTCACCATTAAATATTTCTTCTATGTATAATACAAAGCGGCAATTTTGAAGAAAAACTTTAGCGGAAGCGGAATTGCTCTTTGTGGTGTTATTTGTTTTGAATACTAAGGATATTTATTTTTTTTGGGTAAAGTGTATAATTCCTACTATCGCCCTAAAGACTTAAATGCGAGTATGGAGTCGGCAACTAATTCTGATGTCGTAAATAACTTTGAAAATGAGATAAAAGTGCTTTCAGATTTGACAACCAAGACTTATATTTTGGTGAAGGAAACATTTGAAATGAGAGGTAATTTTAAGTGTATTAAATTATGCAATTCTATAGTTCGTTTATACACCTTTGCTTATGCATCCAAATGTAGTTCATGAGTGTTTTTTTTATGTGGATGTTTTTCATCACTGAATCTAGATATACTTATTTCACCCTTATTTTAGTTCCCTTGTAAATAATTAAAGTTAACAACAAGGATTCACAGCTGCAGGAACAACATTGATACGCTGTTTTAGTCTATTCGTGGTTTCCTTGTGTATCACGCGTGTTTTATACTTTTGTTTACATAAAATATATNTTAACAACAAGGATTCACAGCTGCAGGAACAACATTGATACGCTGTTTTAGTCTATTCGTGGTTTCCTTGTGTATCATGCGTGTTTTATACTTTTGTTTACATAAAATATATATAATTTTTTGTTAAATTTAATTTCTATTTAAATTTTATGGGTACATTATAATATTTCATTTCTTATTAATATGAATAAAACCGGAGAGAACATAGGTGTGTTGGAAATGCCTGGCAAGAAATAGTTCTTATGCAAATTATTGTTAAACTGAGTGCACACGAAAGCAGTATGTGGTCACTTTGGTGTCATTTTCTATATTTACGTAAGCTTTGTTTGCATGAGGCAGAGGAATAACCTGATAGTGGAACTTTAAAACAGGGCTTAAGAAAAGTTGGAAGTAACCATGAATGGACTATACACATCCCAGTAAAAACAGACCTCGCACAAATAATGTGGTTATCAGGATTGCTTATGTAGTTACTTACGACTATTTTTCTGGTAGAGACTTGACACCGAGGCTGGGGTAATTTCTTGATTTTCATTGTTGTCCTTGGAAATTTTTTTGTAGCATTTATAATGTCTATCCATCACTATGTCCAGTGCTGTCTATTTACATCATCTCTTGATACCATGCACTATGTGCAGTTGTAGCATTTACAAGCAGTTATCTCATATCCTGCTGAGGACAGTAACACAAGCATTTTAAAAGTGGTATTGTCACGAGTTTCCTACTGCACAATGAACATACTTGTGAGACATTTCAGCTGGAAATACAGCTACCTGCTTCAAAATTGATGTTGAATGCTGCTAATAAAGATACAATACTCAAAACCATTTGAAAACATTTCTCATCCAGACAATTTTTAACAGTATTCCATACATAAATATAGGCCTCATTACATTATGCACAGCTCACACCCACAACATGCAAGTTTAGCAACTATTGTACCGTGTGCTTTGTAAGTAGAGACATAACTGAACTGTGGGAACAGATTGTCTTAAATAAACAATGCATCTCAGCTTACAGGCATCAAATAATTTTGAATGGAAGCATGGGAAATAATCATTATAGAAATACACATAATCAGTTGTAAAAAATATATGCATATCATGCAAGTTCAGATATAGTGCGAAGATTAACCTATCACAGAAGATTGATCAACATCAGTTTGCTTAACTCTGGACTAAAGAGCGAAAGGAGTATAGAGGCCATCACACTAGCTTAAGACTAATGCATATTTGCAGCAATGTCCTCAATGTCACTACACGAGACTGCATTTTTAGAAATTCTTTGATGGATCCACCAATGGTTGATACACCGGTGTACTCCGATTGAGGCATTTTTTGAACATCAGGTTGATTTTTAGCAGATTTTTTCTCTGCTTCCAGACGCAAATTATGCTGTTACAAACAAATTCTAAAATTTTCACCGCCCATTTGTAACACTTCATGTTCAAATTATTTTTGTTTATTTTATAATGATTGAAAATTACACGATTAGAGTGTATTAACTAATTTTTTTTTATAGAAAGCTGATCTTTTACTGAATATCCACCAGATCCACCTGATTTTCAGTCTGGTTGAACTGGTGGATAAATCAGTTTAACCAGACTCAACCAAAACAGTAGTTTTTGAATGTCCGGTGTACATAGGTGGATGCACCGGCCAATTTTCGAAAATGCGGTATGCGAGCTTGAATTAAGCTAATTAGTCTCGATATGACAAGTTTGTAGCAAGCGTGATTATAGTTCACTTGTAGTAAGTTATAATTCAAGCCATCTGCAAGGTTGCCTTGAGCAAGTATTGTGCCAGTCATGAGAAATTTGGCTTGAATCAAGCTTGAATGACACAAGACATGACAAGCTTGCTCGGCTAGTCAAATGGCAAGCTTGCCACAAGCTAATATGCTATCTGCGGTATGACTACTTAAACAGTGCACTTCCCATGTGGAAGTACCACATTACGGTATACATTTTATATACTTAATTGTTCTTTTAATTCTTAATTTTTCAGGTGGTACAAATGGTCTCAAGTGCTGCGCCTTTTTATAGGTTATCTCTTGTCTCTTCATGGCGTGACTGATGCATCTTCTGTTATAAAGCTGCCGATGCATTAGGCCTACCTTTGAATCACAGACTTTTAGGTTAGTTTTAGTATGCAAGCCTACCCTCCTTCCTGATCAGCCTATCAGCAATATCATACACTCTGTTCACGGTTTCTTGACACGTTTTGAATCAAACCTTTGAAAAATCACCCCATGTACGACGTGTTTGGTTTTTTCCTAAGTATGTCACTTTTCACATGCATTTTATACACCTGTTAACATAAAAGTGCCACATTTTTGGTTAAATTAAAGTTTTACTTATATTCTGTCTATAATAACAATATTTAATTTATAATTAATATTAATGAAAACAAAAAGAAAACGTGTGTGTTGGGTGGGAATGTCTAGTAAAAAATAGTTATTATTGAAAATTTTATTACACTGAGTTCGCACGAATGTGGCGCGCTGTTCCTTTGGTGTAATTTTTCAGACTTGGTTAAGCATTCTTTGCATGAAGCGGAAGAATATACTGGAAGTAGAACTTTACCAGGGCTTCAGAACCATGAATGAACTACAGTAAAGGATGCTTGCGAGAAGCTTCAATATTGTAAACAGTTAAAGGAAATTTCATTATACTCTAATTATTGAGAAATAACATTTAGGAATATAACACTTCCGATTTAAAATAAAATAATTTTATACAGATATTCTTGACAACAATAGACAAACTATTTTAACTGTGAAAATCTGTAAATGTTTAACTACAAAAAGATACTGACCCAATCATTGTTACCACCCTAGAGACTTAAAAATTAAGTTTAGCTGTTACAATAACATGTATTATCATTCAACATGACATATGTTAGCCTAATGTAACATTTACATTTTATTCTCGCTTAAAGCACTTATGAACAGGAGGATATCCAAAAATATCATTATTTGCCATATTGATATGGCAGCCAACCCATCCTTCCAAAGTCGTTAAATGTTTCTTCATGGCTTTTTCAGTCAGAAAATTAATGTTAAGAAATGCCTGTATGTATGCACATTTTATATACAGGCTGTCCCATTTATCTTGACGACCCACAATAACTCCGTACAGGGGCTCCAAATTTAAAAGTCTTTACCACAAAAGTTGTATGAGGGGTAGAATATTCACATTAGATGTTCAAAGTGGTGACCATTGGCAGCGATACACAAGTTCAGTCGCTGGATGAATGACAACACTGAATCCTCCAGTGTTAGCTGCTGAAGAGCATTACTTACAAGCACGCACAATATGTTTTTACATGTTCTCTCGAGTTGTTGGAATATCTTAATAGCCAGTGTGCCTTTGAGGTAACTCCAAAGAAAAAAGTTCAGGGGGTTAAGGTCAGGAGACCGAGCAGGCCACTGAACTGGTCCTCCACGACCAATCCACCTACCAGGATATATTCGGCCCAGAACACGACGTACATACACGACATTATGTGCTAGTAATCCATCGTGTTCCCAAGAGGTATCTCCTCCAGAAGACCAGGAAGAATTGTTTGTATGAAGGTGGCATACTCCCTGCTGTTTCTCTTATAATATATGACCCATTAACTATATTTCCAACCATCCCACACCAGACATTAAGTCTCCATTGATGCTGATGGTGCACGAAGCCATCATGGGTTCTCGACGACCCAATAATGCATGTTCCTCGTATTTACTTGGCCTGAGTTGGAGAATGACAATTCATCTGTAAAAAGAACATCCAAAAAAGTTTGGGTTGACGAGAATGCAATGCGCACTCTTTTTCGGAATGCCAATTTTGGCTTCAAGTAGGCGTGTGCTGACGTGCGGATAAACTGCAACAGCAGCGAGAACAGCAACCTCAGCAGCTCCATCTGTGCGAGTTTATGACGATTGCGTTGCTGTGGGTTCAAATTTCCCGTTACACAATGCTTCACAACGAGACGGGAAACCATCCGTCTGGACGGTAGGTTCTTGTCAGGGTATCACTCTCTGTAGATTTGCTCCGCCTGACTAGCATTATGCCGACCTTCAACAGAATGAACGACGAGTGAGCAAACCAAGCTATTGATAACGGTAATGACATAACTGTGTGTGTGTGTGTGTGTCTGTGTGTGTTTCAGTTCAACTCACTTGAATGTACTACACTGTAATGTAGAATATTACAAACACATTCATCTGCTAACTTACATTCTCCGTAGATGAGCAGCATTTCTACCTTCTCATTGTTGGAGTACATTTCCGTCACGACAACTTTCGCCTTGCAGTGTACAGTATTCGACTGCACAGGGATGACTGATTGAGTAGTCGTCACGTCATGTGTGTTCCTTTGTTTTCTCTAAGGACAACCTCTGGGGAGTACGGTACACAACTCTGGGTACCTGCACTGTTTACATCACTTCTACCTCAAATGCAAAGTGTCAACGTCATACTGTACTGTACCATGCAGCGCAATAACGGGTCTTCATGAACGCTTATAATTCCCAATGTCTGTGGCGGTTTTTAACAATCTATTTAACAGACTGGTACATTATGATAGATTTTTGAATAGATCTTGACGAGCTTCATTGAACTTTTGATGAATAGATACATGGTGCCATTTAAAAAACTGATTATAGTACTTGTATCTCCCTAATAAATAATGCTATAAGGCTGACTCCCCAGCAGTATTATGTCCCACTTCTAGTTATACAAACTTTGTGCGAAACACTTTTTTCATTTGGAGCCCCGGTACGGATTTATTACGGGTGGTCATGATAAATGGGACAACCTGTATACACATCATGCATGCATACATATATATGCATGCATACATATATATACATGCATACATACATACAACCAGTTTTTTGGCTGTTGAGGTCTTCAGTGCAGACAGGGGTGAAGTGAAATGCAGATGGGGCGGTGTTGTAATGCAACAGTGAGGGAAAAATGAGGACGTACTCCGATAAAACATACTGATCACCAATGGCAATATCTACCATATTTCCCCAAGTGTAAAAATTCGGGTTTGATCCTACTGGCAGTTGAACCTGGTTCACACTGCGGTAGGAAATGAGTAGTTTGACCACTACAGTACTGTAGCACCTAAATTACATTTTGAAGACATGTGTCATTCTTTTAACATTTACTTGAAAACTGGCAAGTTAATGAACGTTAAATAATCCTAAAACATTTCTTTGTAATGCTGCTTCTACACAACCCAAAATAGATTTCATACAAGGCCTCCCATGGGAAATGAGCCTGCAGATCAAACTTACAAGGCCTCCCTACATGGGGGGAGTTCATGGTCTCGGAATATGTCAACTAGCCGTAATTTTAATAATTAAATCTTATGAATACACACTGTTTTAAAGTAGTGGCTATTAAACATAACAGGATATTTCTTGTATTTGTACAACATTCTCACAACACTATGTGAACTCTGCTACATTTTCAAAACAATTTTCAACGGCTCTCTGCAATGAATACATTTTCCTGATTCATTTTCGCACAGCTATATTTTCTGTTCTTATACCTCACTGGATGATGTATACGTGGTCACATTAATAGCAGAGAACATCCAATAGAATCACTTGTTTTGTGTATTACTCTCCTGAAAATAAGACCTGCTGTATCTCCTGGTTTCGTACGCGATCTCTATTGCACGAGATATTCTTGCATGAGCTTTAGTATAAGAGTCATCTTCCATGGGTTTTACATTTATCTTGCATTATATAAAAATATAATGTGGGTGCACCTCGTATTGACAAAGAATACTATTTTACACACTTCTGTTCGAACAGACCTGTACTCCAACGTACTCCTTTAACACAGTATATTTTGTTGCAATGAAATATGCACAATTACAGTGTAAGAAACAGCCAGAGAGAAATGCAGCAGTACCGTACGACAAAACATTTGTTCGAGTTAGGGATAAAAAAACCACCAATTACGTAGTATTGCCCTTTCTGCAGATTTAAACTAATATGTTAAGCGTTCATTTACGTCTCGTACACTCTTATGAAAGTCCAAGTTGACTGCTACAGACGGTATCTTGAATGAGATACGGAGCAGTTGACGGCCAACTTACCTGAGGGGTAGATCAGTCATTCTGACAAGCCTGAAGGCACTTCAGTATTTCCACTGCACTACCTACACAACAATCTACTTCCTTTAAATTCCCAGCCTGTCAGGACCTGAGATTAAACCATGTACGTTAGTTGTGGATGGTATTATGTTTAATTGCTGCAACTGAGGTAACTTTTTTCCCTGCCCCTCATTTGAGGGCCAGTTTTATTGCTCCACATGCTCTTTGGGACAACTTAGGGTAGTTGAAGGGGTTACTCACTTCAGTGGCACACCAGTTTATTTTCAAAGTACACTTTATTGTGGTTGTCCACAGGTTTCTCACAATTAATTGAGCACTTCTGAAAGCCCTGGTTAGGATACACTTTTCTTCTAAATATGTATCCTTCTGCTATGTATATGTGACAATAATGCTGTGCTGAACTGTCTCATTTTATTCATGCACCATCCACGTAAAACTGTGAGAATTTTAAGTGTTTAAATGTGTTACTAATAAACAAATTCATACATTCATGTGTATGAAACAATAAACACTAGCTTCTGTGGCCACACATTTAAACATTGCACTCTGAATAAAACATTTTTCCTTAATTTGCTGGAACTTAACTGGGAGCCAGCATGTGTGTATTGTAGTGTAAATGTAGTCATGAGCAGTGATTTATTTTCAACTGTTGGTTTCAATAGTGCTCACTTTACTGTGAACAGCCATCATGAAACAAATTTAGCAGTGTCTAGATCCATTACTTTTGATAGCAATGGACATACGCATCTGTTGTAAACATTTAATTCTTTGTAGTAACTTGCCTATTGTACCAAATATTTATATGAAATAATAATAAGTTGCATATTAAAACTGATGTTGAAGTCAGCATAGGCTGACGTGCGAGGGGCTGACTTGAGGGTGCTATGTGCACAGTGAAGAGCGCTCAGCTGGCGTGCTCGCTGGCCGCGCTGCAGACCCCGGAGCTGGACAAGGCGGCCAAGGCGCTTGCAGACAAGGTCTTGCAGGCAGAGCGCCTCTCAAGCGAAATAGACGAGGTCGAGAGTCAAGCCGCAGAGCTGCGACGCAAGCTCTCAGAGCAGACTGCAGCTTGCGAGGCCACCCACTAAGTGGGGCACCGCAGTTCCTGGGATCGTCCCACGCACGATTGTGCTGTCGGGCAAGTTACGTGAACATACCAACTAGTTTTTGTCATCATCACAATTTTTTTTTGCTGTGTGCTGAATTATTTTATGGGGAGTGGTCCCCTGAGATATTAAGAAAGAAGACTGTAAGAACATTGTCATAGTCTTAAAGATGAATTAAATGTGTCAGAATGTACCAGTGGCCATTGGTTTAGGAATTACTGTAGAATTTGGAATCACACTTGTCTTAGCCATTATCATTTTTATGACGTTGAAATGGTTTTATACATTAAGACATATTGCATTTCTGTGAAGTATTTCCTGAAAATGTATGAAACTAGTTTTGTCTCTCTAATAGAAGTTTATGCCTTTTCCAGGTTAACACTTGAAAAATAATTTTAGGTTTAGAAAGTTTTCTGGTGGATGCAACAAAATAATACTTTCGTGAATTTCTAAAAATCTTATGAATTCTTGTTAAAATATAGTTTGCAGGTTAATTAGCAAAATTCATATGGAAAAAAAAACCTTTATGTAGCATTTTGGAAACAGTTTGTATAATATGTATTTTGAATGCCTTGTGAGAAAAATATGCAACTAGATTATTTGAACACTGGAAATTATATAGCAGATACTAAAAGTAGCCCTAAAGTCAATACAGAATGCACGAGGACTTCCACCTGAAAAATTGTCTGTAAATAATTTTAGCACCAACCATTGTATGTTGTTTGTGCAATACAAGATAAACTATTTAAAAATAATCAACTTTGTACCACTAGCAATAAATCCTACAGAATAAAACAAATAACTAAAAATAGTACGACAAAAGCATTATTTGAGGTACTTCTAACAGATGTCAAAATATTAACTGCAAGATGTGCTGTTATCTGCATTTCACAATAAATGCAGAAAAGAGATGTGAAGTATAGGTGCTTATATTCCACGGAACAGCATCTAAAAAAGAATGTACCTACAAATTCACAGTGTTTACTGAAGGAATATTTCCGTTACTTGTATTGCAATTACAGGCTTGGTTTCTCTCGAAATTGTTCATATTACGTCCAAGATTGGGCTTTGTAAAAATTCAAATATCAAAATGAAGTTTTGCCATGTGAATTACCCTTGCCGGTAATAGGGCTTCTTTGCATTTCAGATGATGGTAACAATTAAGTTCTTTACACCTTGATGGTGTAAAGAACTTTAATGCTGGAGAGACAAAGTAAGATGTACTTCTGATAACGCCTAACAGACATGTTTGCATTTTTAGATACTACACTCGATTAAGGCCATCGGCTGAATTAGTTGGCATGAATTGCATGTCACCAATTCTGTTTACAAATAGTAGAACCTCAATTTTACGTTTTCCTCCAGTAAATTTTCCCCTTAAATAGACCACTTTATTCAGAGCCCTACAGTAAATACTAGCAACAAAAATTCACCACATCTGCAGCAAGATTACAGACCAAAGATAACTTAAATGAAGATTAATATATTATTTAGTGTGATTCAGTTTTAACTTTTAAATGAAGTTTAAAATTTCACAGGGATATCAAAGTGGGTCCAAACAAGGGTTAACAGTTTTACTGTTTACAAACAGAAGTGTAAGTCATTTTGAAAGTTGTTAAAATACCTTTAAATTACTATAACAAGAAGTTACTGATATAATTAAAGAGCCTACTTTCCTCTACATGGGGGCAAATAATTCTTAATAAAGTTCTTAAAAGCTTAGATGGTAGGGAGGCCTTGATGTCTGGAACGCAGTGTCATTAGAGATGAAACTATTAACATATGCAACCATAGTGAGACAATTACAAATGCACATGTGCCTTACACGAAACTGAAAACAGAAAACATTGTAACCTAAACTAGCACGTTACCAACTGCATTAAAGAGGTTGGATTCAGAGCATCAACTTTGGATGTAACCAGTCATGTTTTAAATGATAGGGTTTACTAACCTAAAATTTTTAAAGGCCCATCATTTTGGGCCAATTAAAACACATAAGATTATATGGCCTACCATAGCACCCCTTGTGTGAAAGATTTGGTAGAAATCGGTTGATTGGTCCCTGAGACATGGCATAAAACCTCCATATTTTTGCAGGGCTGCTGCGGTGTAGTGGTTAGACTACTCACCTACCACCTAGGCAAACCGGGTTCGATTCCTGGCAGGGTCGCTCCTGGATTGAGAAATGTGCCAGGCGATGCCGTTGGTCAGCGAGTTTTCTCGGGGATCTCCCATTTCCCCCGCCCTTTCATTCCAGCGCTGCTGCATACTCAGCTCGCTTCACCCTCTTAGGCTTTCAAGACCTTGATGACAAGAGCTGCCCAAATCTCTTCTCTTCACTCTTCCATATTTTCCATGTGACTATCTTCATAAATGGAGGACAAAATGGTTATGTATTGGCATATTCAATTATTATCATAAATGCCGCAAGGTAAGTTAAATCTGTTATATAGTTTTGTAGATATAGCACATTAAAATGTTTTATTGCCACCATTCTGAAAATAAGTGTGTGGCACATTTAAAACCTATATAAATTAATATGGCTTACCATATTACAAATTCTTCACAAAATTTGATAGGAATCAGTTGATTGTTTTCGGATATGATATAAAAACTTCACGTGGGGCTATCTTACAAAATGGTTGAGAAATTAAGCTCTGTGGGTCTAATTTGGTAGTTGTCATAGATTCTTCCTGCATACAAAGTTAGGTTTGAATTAATTACATGGTTTTGACGATATAGCATACTAAGCCAAAATAGCTATATGGCCACCATTTTGAAAATAAGTGCATAACTTACTTAAAACGTACCAGTTTACATCAGCTGCCGCAGTACTACTTGTTTGCCAAATTTTGTATGAATTTGTCAGTTGTTTCCGAAGATATGGCATAAAACCTTAATAACTTAATGTGGCACTATCTTACAAAATGGCAGTCACAAGTGATGCTTGTAATATTAGATACTTTCAACATAAAAAATTTGGTCAATATTGATCTGTATGGTAGATATGCCAGATAAACCTGAAATATTGTATGGCCACCATTTGAAAAAAAGTGCCTATTCAATTTAAGTCGCCTAAGTTTACATAGCCTTCCTTTTTATTACAGGTATGGCAAATTTGGCGAGAAGTGGTTGAGTATTTCTAAGATATATTTAAAAAAAACCTAATTTTTTAATGTGGTGCCATCATCCAAAATGGCATATTAACTATATCCATTTCTAAATTTGATGCCTTGTAATGACGCAATATTCTTAAGTTTCGGGACACGTGTTTAAATTTCTTTCGTTTTTCTTAAGCTTTGGAAAGCTTCGTAATATTTTTATCAGGTTTGAAGTTTAAAGCCGTGGTGGCTCGTTTCCCGTGATAGATTGTTTATCTGGCATACGGGTGCTGTTTTACTTTTATCGAGCGGACGTTTGCCGTTTCATTTCAAACATCGTGGTTTTCAGTTTTTGTGAAGCGTCAGCATTATTTAGAAACTTTCAGGCTGCGTCGTACAAGTTTGTTTATCTGGATGTTGACGCGTCAACAGTTTTAGTTCCTCCGGCGCAGTTTTAGTGTGTACAACAAAGTCAACGTGTCAGTTACAATAACGTGTTGAGAGCGGGACACAGCGCAGTTTTGGATGACGCTGCTGGCAGATGCCGGAGGCTGTGCTCTTATCTTAGGAGAAGGGGGCGATATGCCTGCATAATAAATACTAGTGGTGTCTATAGCCTAAGAAAGAAAAAGTAACCAACCGTCGGAGAAGATGCATCAGGCGTGAAGAATTTAACCCACAACAGCAAGCACCCGTGACCGTAAAATCTTTTTTCCACATTTCTTTTGGGTTTAACTTAACCTAAATTCTATCAAATTATTTCCGTTGGTGTGGGAGGTCGTTAGGGTGCCAGGAGGGAACGAACATCCCTCCTGCCTTCGTAACTTAGTCTTGCGATGCAAGTTTTGAGACATTAATAATCTGTAAACGACTGTGGCACTGTTCTGCACTTGTATATTTATCGGTGAACGGTTCGTGCTCAGCATACTGGAAATTTGTATGTGAACTGTGTCATTCAAATGATAAATAAAGTATAGAACAAAATACGCTGGCACTTGAACTTATTTCTTTATTAATCTGCGTCAATTGTACTGAGTCTTGTGTTCCACCTTTGAGCAAGCCGTGGCAACGTAACATCGGCTGTAACTAGCCGACGAACGTTACAGCCTTCATGATGCACTGTCAACATATAAAATTTGGTTTAAATTGAATAAATAATTCCAGAGATGATATATCACCCTTAATTTTAAAATGACCACCATTTTGAAAGGCAGCATCTGGCATGGTTGAAAACTATAACGGCAGATGCCCTTATTAAGTCATGCCACATAAAATAAATCCCCATTTAAAATGTTAAGGATTGCGCCGAAATGCTTCATGAATGCAAACTGACAATTTTTCTGTATTTATGAGATTTTTCAGATACAAAATAATGGAAGATCCCAGAATAAACTAGGAACAACAGCAATTTCTTCAAAAACAGGATCCAGTAAAATTCCTTGAGTGCTTCATAGAGCACTCTGCCGACATACTGCACAAGATGTCGGATATGATGTAATAGAGGGGGAGGGGAGGAGGCAGCCAAAGACAAGCCTAGCACAGGGAGCTCATCCATGGGGAAGTCAGGGAAAATGTAAGTATGTGTTACACTGCAAAAATCATTAGTCGTGTGAATACAGTATAATAATTATGAGTATATGTACATTTTAAGATTTCACTTTTTGTGTTTGTAAAAAAAATAACATTTAGGCCAAACGATGCAAGGTAAACAATAACATTGTAAACTGTGGATACTGGTCATTACATAAAAACTCTCATAAAGTTCAGTTTTATATGTTTGTTCTGTCAGCAATGAAAAAATATATGGTATTGGAAGGTTTTAGTATTCCTGACAATATGTCGGGGAAATGATGCGACACTGCCTGCAAAACAGGGAAGAGTCAGGGAATTCAAAAATGTAAATTCAGTGGATACCCTGCTTGCAGCTCGCGCAGGGTACCTTGAACCGCTGGTCGCAGAGGGGCACTTACCAGCGTCGTAGAGTGCTGCAACACGGCAGGCATAGACTGTTCACAGCGTCTTTGCACTTTTTGAAGCAAACATTTGAAAAACTATTTCATGTGTGGCGTGTTTCCTAATTATGTGACNGGCAGGCATAGACTGTTCACAGCGTCTTTGCACTTTTTGAAGCAAACATTTGAAAAACTATTTCATGTGTGGCGTGTCTCCTAATCATGTGACTACTGTATCTCCCCAGTTTTATGTCTGTTGATATAAGAGTACTTTATTTTTAGTTAAATTGATCGTTTACTTATATTTTATCCATATAAATTATGGTTCATTTATAATTTATATAAATAAAAACAAGGTGTTGTATTCCGAGTAAAATGGTACCCTACCTATGTAAAAAAAAATACTAGCAAGCTAAAATTAACGAACTTGAAATTTCGTTAAAATGAGTGGAAAGAGAGAGCCAGCTTGTCATACTATATGTAGCTGTTTACGATAATGTAGGCACTTTTGAAAGACCTTTGTAGTTTCTTTTTCTTCCATTTGCGTATCCTTCTGCCTTATGTCAATATAAACATTGCCACCTGATTTAATTTTATGTTTACAGTAATTACACAAGTCTGCTGTATGTTACTCAATAAATAAAGAAAAAGTTATCAGTATAACTAATGAGCCTACTTTCCTGTACATGGATGCAAATAATTTTGATAAAGTTTGTAAAAAGTTAGATTATAGGTGCTTCTTGACGTCTCATTGATAAGCGCTATCATTAGAGATGCAACCACAAACAAATGCAATACTAGTGAGGAAATTACAAATACATATGTGCGTTACCTGGGACTCGAACACAGAACACCTCGTACCATACGCTGACATGCAGTAGGATTCGGTGCATCAACTTCGGTGACAATCATTCTAAAGTGTTTGTAGACTGGGTTTAGCAACTTCAGATATCTACAGGGGCATCATTTTGAAAACAAGTGTGAATCACTTAAATAATGTAAGTTTACATGGCCTACAGTAGCATTACGTGTGTGCAGAATTTTGTGGAAATAGATTGACTGGTTGAGATATGGCATAAAACCTTTCGTTTCTCATTTGGTGCTATCGTACAAAAATACCTAAAAAAAAAAGGCCTCGTATAGGTTAAATTGTTTAATACATACGACAAACTTATCTAAATGATTTATATGACTGCCTTACTGTAAATAGAACACTTTGTTTTAATAACATATGGTGCAAATAATACTATAAAAATTACAAAACATATTTTACGTGTAGAAGTGTTGTGAAGTGACATGTGCATTTGATTTTGGTGCAGTACTTCAAAAATCACATTTGGCCACGGTATTAAGATAGTAACAATATGTGCATACGTTTCAAAATGTCCACTACAGTGGTGTCACCGGGCTGGTTATTGACCGCGTGCACCATAAGCTGGTGGGGGCTGCTCTCCCCCTCTCCTCTTATCTATTGTCCAGCACATGTAAAGCAACTCTTGATCATGATAGCAAACGTTACTTCACGGCAATGGCATTTTATCAATTTCGATGTCACATATTGGTAATAATACACTATAACATTTAAAACTTGTAATTTTTTAGACAGAGGCCATTGAAATTTGTTTCCTTGCGACCTTCAGTATTTAATAACTCAAACTTGACACTTGCCGTGAGTTGTGGATGCTTGGTGTTAGTATTATTCTGCAACAAATTGGTTTCGTATATGCCCTTCCAAGACATCAGTTTATTGAGATGGCTGGTGTCTATTGAAATACATAAATATGTCAGTAACGAATCCTTAAGATTTTTTCACAAAAAATCACATGAAATTAACTTTGCACTCGGACCCCATGCAATAGTTGAACATTTGTGACAAGAGGGAGGTCAAGTACATGTGTGAGGTATCATTTTACTCAGAAGACTTATAACTACTGAATTAAATTAATATTACATGCAAAAATCATGTTGAATTTACACCAGAGACGATTGAACATGACTTGCAATGATTGGTAAAACCCTGCACCACTCAATGTTGGAACATTTTGGGAGACAAGGGGAGGCTAGATAAACACCTCTAGGATAGCTTTTTCAGAAGACGTCTACCTCTTAAAATAAATTATGTTTAATTTAAAAAACATGTAATTTTTGCAGTAAAGACAATTGAACACTAACTTCATACAAAAAATGGCAAATTTTGGCATATAGAGGTCAGGAGTGAGTCAAAATCTGTCCAAAATTTCCCAAAATATCTATAGCGACTGACCTGTCGTAATGACTTTATTTTTGGAAACGGTGAGGTGACGATTTAATAAGATTAATTTTATATTAGAGGTCTGCGAGTACTCAAAAATCGAGCTTGAGCCAAATACTTGCTGGCGGCTTGAGGTTGGCTTGAAATAGTTTTCAGGCTGAAAAATTCAAGGAAAAACGATAGACAGAGAATCTACTGTACATATTTATTAATATGCACGTGGTTATCAAAAATTGTCTGCACCCAAGGTACAATTTTTTTTAACACCTCGCATGTACTAAAACTTTGCTTAACGAAAATTCATATAACAAAATAATCCATACAGGTACGTATAAATTTTGTTACGGCAAACTTCCATAAGAACAAAGCATTTAAAAATTCCACATACTGTGGTAGGGCCCAGCACCAGTTATATTTCTTCCTATTTTGATTCATTCTCTGTTGTGTGTTGACCACCTTTTTTTTTATTGAGTTGGTGAAGTTTACATAGTTTCAGGCGTTAATAATTTGGGTGAGGTGAGGTTTAATGTGATAGACAGTTCCAACAATAGTACCTTCATGACTACTTTGTGTAGAACTACGGTACTTTGATTAAACAATGTAATAAGTTTTGTTGAGCGGTTAGCCTGCTCGCCTCCCACCAAGGTGATTCGGGTTCAATCACCAGCCGGGTCACTCCGGATTTTCACATGTGGGAATCGAGCCGGACGATGCCGTTGGTCGGTGGGTTTCCTCGGGGTTCTCCAGTTTCCCCCGTCTTATCATTCTGGCGCTGCTCCATACTCACCTCAATCACCTTCATCTGCTTTCAAGACCTGTAGGTGCATTTTAAGGCAATCAAAGTGCTTCTATAAACAAACTGAAGTTAAAATAATTTGTGCTCTGTTTCTTATTTGAAGTAGTTTGTCAGTTCAGTTCTGAATACTGCACCTTTGTATGTACATTTGTGCATTGTCCAAATTGGGCGAGGTTATCAATTAGTTGTTTCAAATTCCCAAAGTTTCCAATTTTTGTATGTTAGTTTGGTGTAATTGTTAGGGACAAGACTTTGTGGTGTTATCGGTTTTATTAAGAAAGACATAAATTTAAACTCTATAACTATAATTGTACATTATTACAACCAAAATCGTACTGTGTTATTTTAATGCTAATGTTATTATAAAAAAATTGGTATCAGTTAACAATAATTTATCCTTATATGCATAATTGCATAAAAATTTTATAATATTTATGCACAAACAAGAGAAAGCATTTTATAACCAAGATAGCGCAGAACATTACCATACATGAAAAAAATCACTTTTTATGGTTTTAACTTTTTTCTAATTCATGTTGAGGTTCCTAAGACAGTGTGGATTTTTTTTTTGTTGCAATTTTACAGAAATCTCTTTAATATGGTTTTATAGAGGAAAAAAAGCCACTCCAACCAGGAAATTCAACTATCTTTATTCTTGCTTTAACAATTTCGCTATTCTCATTAAATTATCATTTTAATCTTATCCACACAATGATATTTACTGCTGTTATTCACTCAGCCAAAATGACAACCTAAAATTAATTTTTTTCTTCCCATTATCTGAAAACTTAAATTTATTTATTACTTGGTTTCTACATATTTGGGTATAAATTTTTGGTTATGATTTTACATATAAAATAATATATTTTGGCTAAATTAAATTTTCTTTCGTTTTAACTGAAATTTTAGTTATGTGGTATATTAACTTGCATTTCGGTGTTTGGCGGTGAATTAACATGCATTTAGGTGTTATTTTGGTTTTATCGCTATTCTCCATACAATCTTGCCTCTACTAATTGTTAGTACATAGTACAAAAAACATAAGTCATTAATGTTCATAGAATAAGGGTTATGCTCTAGTTGTGATTTGACTGGTTTAGTACATTTAAATTTAATGTAATGATTATTTCTCTCTGTCAATATGGATGTGTGTTGACGTAATTTGAAGGTACCAGCTAGATGGCATGACTCAGTGTGTTGGATAGACAAGGACAGAATTAAAGTTAATTTCAGATGTTCTGCAAGTTTATTGCCGTCTTCAGTTTCATGCAAAAACGGCCTGTTGCATTGATGGTTGTGTAGGTCACACCATGATGGGTTATAGCCAATGAAATGCCAGCTTGTCTTTGTCCCAATAAATTTCAAACTAGGACTAACTATTTAGGGTAGCGACAAGAAAATTCACATATATAATTAAATAAAAATGGTATAGGAAATATTTTTAAATTTAAAGACAATTATTGTAACTTTTACAGGTGTTGAATAATGTCTCAATGAATTTATCTACGTCATTTTTACTGTGTTTGGGGCAACTGGACAACAATATTGTTCCCAATGCTGACCATTATTTTCGTTCACAAGACTATGGGCAATGTTTGAAATAATTTTTTTTTCTTTAAACATAATTTCAACTAACAAACTTAATTTTCGCCTCGCCCGAGGGGTGCCTTGCTGTCAACTAAGTACGGTTGAAGCTGTAGCTGATTGCAGAGTAGTTTCGGAATCTTGGATTTGGACAAACTTAAAAATTAAATAAAATTTAAGGTGGAGCATACAATCTGGTGATTATTTTCATTGTCATCTCAGTTTCGTCACGCTGTTGAAGTACAACCTGCTGAGAATACCTGAGCTAGCAGTGTGCAATGTGTGGTTCTCGCCGACTGAAGTGCCACAACACCAAAATACATTGTTGAGTGCAGCGGAAAAACCCTCTATAACGCAGATTGCTCAAAATGTAAGCAAAACAAGCCAACTTGGTCATAGACGGTACTTATAATAGTGTACGCAATGTAAACTCACACAGAGAT
>NQII01000972.1:920193-933758 GCA_002778355.1 Clitarchus hookeri | reverse complement strand
TGTACAGGCTGGTAGGTGTCTTTCACCAGGCATTTGCCACACCTGCATCCTACCATCCGATTGCCACATACAATGGTTCATCACTCGACACAATGCTTTTCCGCTGTTCTATTGCCAGTTTTGATGCTACTTACACCATGCGAGGCGGTGTTTGGCATTTGCCTGTGTGACGTTTGACTCACGGGCAACACTACAGTCTCTGGTGGTAAACATGGGAGGTCAGCCTGCAAGCTTTTGGGTTGTACACGCCCTTTCACATTTCCACTTCACTATAAAATTGAAAACAGTTGACCTACGGATATTCAGGAGGGTGGAAATGTCGCTTACAAACTTCTTGCACAAGTAGCACCGGGCCACGTTGGAAGTCTGCAATTTCCTCACACAGTCCCATTCTGCTGTCTAACGCTATCTTCTGATTAGTGCGATTGCTGGCCACATGTTCCACCCTCTATGTTAAACGCATGTTTCCTAAGGTGGCCGGGTACTTTGATCGCATAGAGTTTATACCAATTCCCCAAAAGTCTCCCACACACACTAATAAAGAGACCCCCCCCCCCCTTTTCCGAAAAATTTCAATTCAGATACTAGAGTACAGAGTTGTATAAATAACAATGTGTGTACCTGATGTCACATGGGCTTGGGAAGACAGAATGATCTAGCTAAGAAATAAAATTAGAAACTGCATTGTTTTTTTTCCCCTCTCATTTTCCATGCAATACTTTACAAATAAAGATGACTTATGTTTTAACACTCACTGTATTCAAATTCTGACCTCATCACTGTCTATTTCAATGAAAAACCGTAACAGTTTTGGTATGGAGATAGAGACAAAGTTGTGAGAGCTGAATGTGACAGTGCAGCAGGTTCCCAGAGGAGCAACTGGTTGCAATCTCAGTATATTTTCTCGAATGCAACATGGTCAAACAATGTTGCATATTGTCTCTAGTGACAGCAAAGATCATAATTGACCAACAAAAAAAAAATTACAGTTCTAACACACAAGCAAACATCTGTAGCTTTAGTTACTTCAGTTATAAATAAATTAAGCAGAAACCACAGCAAAACCCCTAAATCTAGCGGGAACAGCGATGTTGCGACAACATTCCCGGAAACAGTCTGGGGAGAGAAGGGGGAGGGGTAGGTGTAATGCAAGTACATAGTCACAATTAAAAGTTATTAAAAATAATGCTGTCCTCTCTCTCCTCCCCATGTGGCATGTGCCATGCGCATAGCAACAGTGATACCTCAATAATTCAAAATTATTGGGGCTAAAATTTTTGTCTGCAAATTATCAGAATTAAAAATTTTTTTTAGTTTGATATGCTTCTTTTTCCCCCTTGAAAATGGTGTTAACATCGCAGAAGTTTATGAGAATTAGAATCTGTGGTATCTTTCCAAGTAGCACTAGCATTTTTTTTTGGAAATAACGACTCTTAAACGGCGCTGTTGGTATGTAGTTCAGGCAGTCGTTCATGCAAGTTGATGTATTGGCATGGTTGCTTCAAACCAGGACGTATTTTACGTGTCCCAAGACCAAGATGTGTGGCAGTGATAAGGGTGGTGGTAGTATGCATATCACACTTTACACCGCCTCTACACTCAACTGGTGTACTGTTATTCAGTCTGTAACTTGCTTCTATGAAACTTTAGCAGTGACACTGTCACATTATGGTGTAATAGTTTCATAAAAATTTATACAGAAAAGGAAATAGAACACTCATAGTTTATAAAATTTTTTGTGACTAGACGAAGGTAAATAAACTGTAAAACAAAGTGAATAAAGACAAACATTTTCAAAAAAATATTTAAATTATGTCCAAATTTTTATTTTAAATATGTCAAATTAGAGTTTTTGCTGAGCTGCAAGAGAATTACTGATATTTAATATATTTTAATTTTAAAATGTTGCAGTGCATTAAACATTTTTAAAATATTTGGTTACCTATTACCCCTATGTCAGTGTTTGTGTATCAAGTATCACTTTATTCAGGAAACGTCTGTGTATTAAATAAAATCAATATTTAATTTTAAAATCATGTTTAATGTGATTGACAAACACAAACTTAAAACAAAAAATGCACTTAAACATAATATTTTAGTGGTCTAAATTGGTTACTTTCTAATTTTGCGACAACAGCAATCTTACAGTGGTCATTTGTAGCATCGGAGCTCTATTGTATGTAATAAATATGGATAACAGATTCTTGAAACAACAGTGTATGCAATAATGGAAACTTTACACGCACAGTGAACAAAAATTATGCGAGTTACATCCAAAATGTAAGGACTTAGATGTGTTTGTAATTTACTCAATTCTTGGTGTGCCATGTTTGTAGTCTCACCCAACACAAGGTAATGATGGATTGATGGATGGGGATATATATAAACTGACTAAATTTTGAATGGTTTATCTTTATTTTGACTCGTAAGCTACATAGTTTAAACATTGTAAAACAATTTATAACTCAAAATAAGTCTTTTTCTGATCAGACATTATGACATTACACTGAGCACATTAAGAAGCTGGCGAATGCAGCTTATTTTCAATAACTACATGTAAAATTATCAGCAGTAACAATAAGAGCGCCTACACAATAACAGTCATACAACTCAACAGATAGGTCTGTCTTTTTCAGAAAGACCTGTCAATATACAGGTTGAGTATTAAAAAAACCCCCCCCAACTTTGGAGGTCTATAATAATCCAAACCAAACAACCTACAACCTTGGTTGACCAATCAAATGAACCGTTGAACTGTGAAGTTTGTTTACCATATCTTCATAAATGTTCAATGTGACCACCACGAGCGGACTGAACAATATCTATATGTTAGCCGGCAATGGTGGACGAAACACTTGATCCTTCATTTATCCCCATTGAAAAAAATTGCACGGGGTAAGATCCAGGCTTCTTGGGGAGGCCAGTGATGAAGAGCCCGGTCACCAGCTGCTCCTCGACCAATCCAGCATTGCTGCAACGTCTCGTTCAGGTATCCGCGAACAGCTAGGTGCCAATTGGGTGGCGCACCATCCTGCTAGAAAATGAGGTCCCCCACCACCTCTTCTAATTGAGGAAACAATCACTCTGTACGCATGTCCAAATAAGGGATACCAGTAATAGTGGGCCCATGAAAAAAAGAAAGGGCCGAAAACAGTGTTTTTGGATACAGCGCAAAACACGTTCAATTTGGGGGAAGCACGCTCGTGTTCGGTGATATCGTATGGAGGCTCCTTACCCAAAATCCGCACGTTGTGCCGGTTCACCTTACTATTTGTATGGACAGTCACTTCACCGCTAAAAACCAGCTTAGTCATGAAGGCATTGTTTACCTCATTCTGGGCAAGAACGAACGTGCAGAAATCTCAAGTCTCAGTTCTTTATCTCTTTCGGTAAGAATCTGTACAAGCTGTAACCTGTATGGTTTGTACAGCAATCGCTTTCGCAACACTGTACATACCATCGATTGAGGGATTTGCATTTCCAGGCTAGCTTGTAGAGTTGATTTTCTCGGACAGCGAACGAACGCTTGTTGAATCCGTTGCACATTCTCTTCGGACACATGCGGCCACCCGGAACTTTTGCACCCTGTATCATGGAACTGACGAAACCAACGTACGATGCTCCACCTAACGGGAGGACGACGTCAGTATTTGCAATGGAATTCATGTTGAACAGTTGTAACCAATTCACATTTAGCAAACAGAACAACACAGAAAGCCTTCTGCTCCGTCGCCATCGTGATACGGACTAACACACAACACACGCTCATAGTGCGATGACAGACACTCCCAGTGTCATCTCTTGGCACATACGGAAACATCAGACCATCCCCTTCACGCTGACGTGTCGAATTCAAGCTCGCTTCCCCCTCACCACCTCAAACCGAGAGTTACGAACGCCATCAAAACTGTAACACCGGACATGACAAGATCGTGGAACGAGTTTGATTATCGCAGAGATGTCATTCGGGCCGCTCATGGTCGTCACATTGAACATTTATGAATGTATGGTAAACGAACTTCACGGTTCCGCAGTTCTTTTGACTGGTCAATCAAGGTAGGTTGTTTGGTTTTGATAATATAGACCTTCAAATTTGGGGTATTCTTTTCTATTCAGCCTGTAGAATCAAACACAAAAAGGATTGAATGTGTGACACACAACAACCACCATATTCCATGGAGAAAACTCTTGAACAATTGCTACAACTATTACAATTTAACTCAAATATGCACATAGAGTTTGGCCATGAATTTTATTTTTAATTGTTTGGTAGCAGCCCACCTGAACGAACAGAGCTTTTCTTTAAAACATAATACTTAATGGTACAAACAGCTAGCAAAAATTAAACTAGCATCACTGAATAATGAAACATTAAAAATCTCTAAGCTAGTGATAAGTCGAGACTCACATTCAAGTAGAGTCAACAAAGATTGACTCATCATTCAAGTCAAGTTTTTTACAGCAGACATTGACTTACTGAACAGCAAGTTGAGTCACAGTGCTTTTAGGTTATAAACAACAAATATTCACACCTAACTAACTATCACTTTCCAGGTCTCGTGAATAAATTTTACATTTCAAACCCCCTAAAGTTGGGCTGGAATGAAAACAGTAACTTTGCTACTTGCCTCGACACTTGGTTGATGTTTGGTTGTGATAGAAACCCGATGATAAATAACTCACGAGCTCTTAACATACAAAACTGAGGTAGAAATAACTAGTGTATTTAATTGTATTAATTTTCTCTTTCAAAATTTTTTTAATTGATGAAACAAAAATTCCTTATCATGAAATTATTATTTAAGGAATTTATAATTAAATTAAAACCTTCTTCAAAATAACACTTTAATGAAAATTTAGATTTAATGCATTTAGACACTGATGAAAGCGGACAAATCCCTGAACAGAAGTTGATAGTATAACCTATACGTGTGTCAGAACCTATATGATAAAGGCAAACAGAATTGAATGGGGACGGACACCGTACAAAAATTCAGTACATATACACACATTTAGGAGTTTTACTGTTAGTGATCGGTACTAGAAATAAACACCTTTTTATAAAAAAAATTGGGATCTGGGAAATAGGTACACATTATATTTGTGATTTGAGCCATTTTGCCTCCCAGTGATGTGCTTCCTATTGCTGCCTTAGTGGTACCGGGCGATAGATAACACGGCCAACCTTCAGTAGAAATATGCACAGGTATGGTTAACTTGTCATTACTTTTCTCGTGTAATTGCTATTTTAAAACAGTGAAAAAAAAAAAGAAAAAAAAAAAACAACTTTAAATGTCAGCATCATGCGGCTAACAGTACCCAGAGGCAATGATTTATTCTCATTGGTAGAAACTTGTCGCAAACCTTTTTTCTAAGTAAACCATAACTATAGTCTGTTCATGACTGGAAGAGACTTTCTTGAAGCCCTGCTAAAGATCTACTTTCAAGCCCATTTCGTATCCTTCTGCCAAACATTGCCATGTGACTGCCATGTGGCAGTCACATGGCAATGTTTACATGCAATGTTTACATTCCACTGTGTGTACATGTGCTTGTACATGCACGTACCCATCATAAAGTAATGTATATATTATTAATGGATATTCCACAAGCGTAAAGTTTTTAATCTTGAGAATTTCACACAAAAGAATATGTGATGCAAGCGAAAGAAAACATTTCATTATATAAACCCAAAAAGTGAGTATTAAAAATTAGATGTTTTGTGTGCGTGCCTGTGTGTCTCTCTCTCTCTCTCTCTGTANCGAAAGAAAACATTTCATTATATAAACCCAAAAAGTGAGTATTAAAAATTAGATGTTTTGTGTGCGTGCCTGTGTGTGTCTCTCTCTCTCTCTCTCTCTCTGTATGTGTGTGTGTGTGTGTAGGTTTGATTTTGACTGGGGGATTGGGTGGGGGAGAAAAACTTTCACTTTGATTACATATTATAGACACAATACTTTGCAATGAAATGTGTCAACATTCAAGGAGTCCATCCAACAACATTAACATGGCAACGCCAATCTCTCATAAGCCCCCGGATGGCCGTGCTGTAGAGAATTTGTGCGATTCTTGTTTAACCTAATATTTCATTTATCGGTTTTTTTATACTAATATCAGCTCTTTATTATTTGATTTTTCATAACGTATGACTTTAATTTGTGCTAACCTTCTCGTACAGATTCCTTTTGCTTTTGAAATCTGTATAAGAGATTACTCATAGTGCGTTCTAACGTGTTTAATATTTTTCAAATTTATTTCAGGTTTGCTTAAAATTTTATTTACTGTATTTTACGTTGTATGTTGCGGTAGTTTTTGTGTGCAGTCATGAGTTCTAGCAAGGTGAATAAAAGAGAAGTCACCAACGCCAACAGGACATCATTAACCTCACCGAATCGTTGTATTCCCTAATTAGGCGAGGGGAAATGAAACCCTGCAACGTCGCGGAAAGAGCGGCAGAAATGTTGAAATGCTTCAGATCCACAGTTCTAAGGTATGTTAAAATATCTGTAGTATTAACCATTGCGTTTGCAAGTTGTGTGTGTTAAGATCAATTACGTTAGCCCACAAGATGTGTTTACAAGAACATTCAGAAAATTAGTTAATAACTTGATAACGTCGTCGAACGTTGTCTACGTGTATTTTTAATGTTGTATTTTGGTAATTATTAAGTTTATAGGGTAAAAAAAAAAAAAAAAAATTCATTGAAAATCTTATATTTCCACTTAGCTAATGATGCAGAACACAAATATACGAGGGGCATTAACGTCCGACTAATTTCGTAATATGTGCCCACCGAACCTAACAGAACCTAACCCCACGATGAGTGAATCACTATTTTACATTTTTTAACTAACCTAGGATTGTAGGGTTATATAGTAACCAATACCTGCCACCTATTAAACTAACCTAAACTAACACACGGCAGAGCATATCACATTGTCACACATCATTTGTAAACAAACCCTTGTATGTTTTTGGTATCAGTAACTGTAGTTGACCCAGTAACTGAATTATGGTCCTTTTTAAATTATGCAAATTAGGTTGGCTATGTAGCACTGAAAGTGAAAAATATGACACTGATAATTTACAATAACTAAAAGACAATGGCTGTAGAACAGTGGTGTTGGGGAAATGCATTAATACACAATTGTTTTCTTAAAAGATTATGACTGCGATTTCATCGATTACGATGTCCTCTCATGTTTAGTGAAGTGATACAGATATGTTTAATAGTAGGGGAAGTTCCAGTTATATCGACTGTAATCTATTTAGTGACGTATAACAATGGCAATTAATGCCGCAATGTAACTTATAAATACAAAACAAGCTCCTTCTTCAGAATCTTAAAATGCACCATCTCTCCATAACCTATATAAAATTAATTGACTATAACAAACTCACTATAGAGGCAATTTTCCTTACCATTGTCAGTTGTCTTTATAATAAATTTCCACTGTATATATTGGGTTGTTTATGAAGAATCCCTCGCAGGGGTACACAAATTCCAACACAAAGTAGTTTTTATTTTTAATTACACATTGTAATACCACCTTTTGGTTAGGTGATTCATACACTCACATTTGAGTCTATATAACCCTACAATCCTAGGTTAGTGTAAAACCCAACAATCCTAGGTTAGTTTAAAAATGTAAAATAGTGATTCACCCATCGTGGGGATAGGTTCTGTTAGGTTAGGTGGGCACATGTTACGAAATTAGTCGGACGTTAATGCCCGTCGTATATTCGTGTTCTGCATCATTAGTGGAGTGGAAATATACCATTTTCCGTGAAATTATTGTTATTTTTTTTACAGAAAAGCCCCCTAAACTTAATAATTACCCAAATAAAACGTTAAAAAGACACGTAGACAACGTTCGACGATGTTATCAAGTTATTAACAAATTTTCTTTATGTTCTTGTAAACACATTTCGTAGGCCAACATAATTGACCTTAGCACACACAACTTGCAAACGCAATGGTTAATACTACATATATTTTAACATACCTTAGAACTGTGGATATGAAGCGTTTCAACATTTCTGCCGCTCTTTCCGCGACGTTGCAGGGTTTCATTTCCCCCCGCCAAATTAGGGAATACAACGATTCGGTGAGGTTAATGATGTCCTGTTGGCTTTGGTGACTTATCTTTTATTCACCTTGCTAGAACTCATGACTGCACACAAAAACTACCGCAACATATAACGTAAAATACAATAAATAAAATTTTAAGCAAACCTGAAATAAATTTAAAAAATATTAAACACGTTAGAACGCACTATGAGTAATCTCTTATACAGGTACCAGAAACGAAAGAAATCGGTACAACGAGAAATAATGAAGAGAGGATATTAGTAATAAAAAAAACCAGTAAATGAATTATTAATGGTTAAACAAGATAATCGCACCAATTCTCTAGCACGTGTGTCGACCACATCTCGCCAACAACACACGGAACGAAGGTTTGTAAACAAATGACCGCTCTACTTTCACCTTGAGCGTGATCTTGTGAGTATGCAAGAAACATTGAAATCAAAGTACGTTAGCATCACGTCATTAATAATTGGCATAATAAGATACAAGTCTTTCGAAACCCATTTGTAAGCGATAAATTAACAATTACGTTAAAACTTTAGAACTATTTCCTCTCTTTGTGCTGGCAACCTAACGGCATAACTGTATCCGCGCTCGCCGCTGTTTGTAATGTTATATGCATGTAGCTAACGGCTAGGGTGTTTTTTCAAAGGTTGATTTTCAAAAGTTTCTTCCAGTCGTGAACCGACTATATTAAGGGAGGGAGGAAGTTATAAGGGGAAGGTGTTATACCCGTGTACACATTTACATTTATGGTGCAAACTTCTTTTTTAACTCTATAAAATTTTATACTGAACTCTACAGGACTATTTGAATTTTGTACAACTTGACTGGACGTTATAAAAATCAAACTCTCCCATCACTACTCTATGCATACACAAAATAAGAGTATACATGGTCTAGCAGTGGTAGATATATTCTAAATTGTCACAGTAAAATGTTAATGGGAATACCTATTATTTATATACTATTCCTAAGTTATCTAACAACTGACCAATACAAATTTGCACTGATAATTTTAAGTTCTGCTGTACCTTAGGTTACATATTTCCTATTCTGAATGTCAATTCAAACTTTCAGGTCTCAAATCAGCTTGACAACAAAAGTATGTTACAACTTGGCTTTATTGCCTTTTGAATGTAGGCAATATTAGCTACTCAAGCCAACTTTGCTTTCACTCATTCAAACACATTACAAAACATTAATTACAACAATTTTTACTTCATAAAAAAAAAACAACAAAATGAGTATTAAACAGGTTATTCAGCAAAGTGCTCGTTTGAAACAATTTCTATAAATGCACAATAATAATAATAATTACGATGTAAAATTCTTTTTACAAAGCTAACAACAGACTAAACTAAGGAGATCAAAACATTTTTTTACAGAACCTATCACAACGCTAAGTAAATTAAAAATCAAAGATGTTTATGGAGTCACTACTTTGAGATGTTTTTCTCCACTACATATCGGAGAATTATCTCTGTATCTAAACAACAGCACACTATTCAATGCATAGCACGTAGAAGAAAAGCAATGCCAGTTTTGGCAAACACAGGGCAGGAACTTAGGTCAAGTCTATGACTTCAACGGATGTGTCTGCCGCAGGCTCTGTCTTGGTCTGTGGGCGGGCAGGCTGCACCGCGGCACCTGCGGACAACCACAAGTCACTCACTACCGCTCATTCTCTGCCATCACAATGTATTTCCACACACTAATGCATTCCCTATAGGCAATGTTCAGACTCAACAACTCGAAAAATTAGCGTCAAGCTGAAAGTCATTTCTTGTTTTCAACTATCAGCTGCATCTAGATAATTTACAGCATTAATTACTGTGCACCTGAAAAATAATTTAAAGTAAATCTATACAAGTAACACAACAGTAACATTCATTGCATTTTATCTCAACATGTTAACAGCTGTGCATGCAATGTGCTCTCTCTACTGTTCAGTACATCACAGACATAATTTCTCAAAATGCACAGATATTACTATCATCATTATTAATTTCTCCAAGTGTGACATATTTTTTGGACAAACAAAATGTCCAGAAAGTGGCAGGGGTGGTANGAAATAAAATTATGTAAAACCTTTAAAGTACAATACTGCCTTAAACTAAACACCTGTTCGTGCAAAGCAACTTTACACTTCCTTGGAACACTTTCAGCAGTTATATCAGTGACTACAACCAATTGCATGCCATCTTACAGCAACTAACAAGTAAAATGTATACTGGAAATCCATATCTGCGAACACTGTCATTAGTTGCTGTGGAACTCGCCCACTGTTTACATGTGCAAGAAGTTATGCAATTGAATTTTTTTACACAGTGTAACAATGGAAACGAAGCACAAATGTAACCACACAAAATGAAAATAATTATGGAAACTAAGCAAAATAAAATAAAAACACCCCAATCAATGCTACACTGGTACAGGTCGACAATCCTCTATTCAAAATTCTACAATCGCAAAAGCTTCAAAAACTGAAATTTTTTTTTTGGGTGTTTGCCTGATGTGTCATATTTTCCCACTAGTAGGCATGGGAACAGCTGATGTGCATATCATGTCTCATGAAACGTGGCAACGCTGCAGCAATTGCCACATCCGCCAGGCACCAAGCCGTCCGACATGTTAGTTATGATCAAGTGCTGGTTTTGTGTTGTATGGTTAAAGTACCTATTTTGATTTTGCAACTTTGTGTTAAATTTTACAGTGGAGATGCTGAAAATAACTTCAGAAACACCTATGGCAAACTGTGCTAAAAAAAAAAGAAAACTCAAATCATTATCTTTAAAACAAAAAGTGGATTTACTTCTGAAGCTTGATCGCGGTGTGCCTGTGCAGCAATTATCTCTAGAATATGGTGTTGGAACTACAACTGTATATGATTTAAAGAAACAGAAGTTTTATAGTGAAAGTGATGATCCTAATTAATGGAATGTAGGAAAACACTGCAGAGGACTCAAAATGAANAACAGAAGTTTTATAGTGAAAGTGATGATCCTAATTAATGGAATGTAGGAAAACACTGCAGAGGACTCAAAATGAATATCTGGACAAAGTGTTGGAGTGGATTCGGCAACGAGATCCACTACAAGGCTTGAGTGTCGCGAAACAAGCAATACTGTATCATGAAGAGCTGAATATTTGAGGAGAATGTCAGTACTCTGAAGGTAGGCTGCAAAAAATTTAAGAAGCAACATAACATAAAATATTTGAAAATCTGTGGCGAGAAAGCTTTTGCCAATCACAAAGCAGCTGAAAATTACGTTGAAGAATTGCCCAGTATGCAAACCTCAGTCCTGCACAAATTTATAATGCAGATGAAACGGCTTTGTACTGACACTATGTTCCCAGAAAAANTATGCAAACCTCAGTCCTGCACAAATTTATAATGCAGATGAAACGGCTTTGTACTGACACTATGTTCCCAGAAAAACATTAGCAACAGCCAACAAGAGAGCACAAACTGGGTTTAAGGATTCGAAGGACAGGTTAACTATCTTTGATTGCACAAATGCTGCAGGCATGCACAAATGCTGCAGGCATGCACAAAGTGAAGCTGGCAGTGATCGGGAAAAGCCAACATCCTAGATGCTTGAAAGGTGTAAATAATTTACCAGTGAATTATTTTGTAAACAAGAAGGTATGGTAACCCGTCAAATGTTTACTGACTGGTTCAATAACCTCTTCGTGCCAGCGACGCGAGCTCATTGCAGGGAAGTCGGATTAGAGGAAACTGTAAAATTGTATTGATCCTGGGCAACTGCTCTGGAAAAATAATGTTTCCTATGCATACTTGCCTCCCAATGTGACATCTTTACTGCAACCTTGTGATCTAGGAATTTTACGTTCCATGAATTGCCAATGCAAAGACAATTTTATGAACTGCTTGCTTACTGCAGTGAACAGAAAGATGGGATTCAAGAGTTTCTTGAGAACTTCATTGTTAGGATGCAATTGCCAATGCTTGGAATAGTTTTTTGAAAAATCGACATTGACAAACGCATGGCACAGGCTGTGGCCTACAACTGCATTTGACGAAGATGAAGATGGCCAAGAAGACTTTGCAGGACTTCCATGCACTTGTGAGAAAGTTATAATATCAAACCTTGTTTCGTATACCAGAAGCGTACCAGATACTAGTGTAAATAAGCTGGATGAAGCAGACATTTAAGAAGTGTTAAATGTTGACAATAACGCACCTGTTGTGCACTCTTTAAGTGACACGGAAATTGCTGGGATGGTGTTAAATGCAGATAACACAGATTGCAGCAATGATGATGACGAAGAAAAAATGAAAAAGTTTCCATTGACGATATGATTGCAACATGTGATAGGTTAATCACTGACCTTAAGCAACGTGCCTTTATAAGCAAGCAAGATGTTATGGCTGTTTACTATTAAAAAGCATTGCTCAGGCAGAAACCATTATCACTCAAGCAAACAACACTTGAAGAAGCATTTTAAATTCCAGTCTGTTCTCGTGCTGTCTCATCCTGTTCCCGGACCATCGTCAGATGTCTGCAGACAGCCGTCTAACGGCAATTGCAACAATGTTGTCATGAACATGGTTTTACACAGCTGGAAACATAGTTTCGTTATGTACCGCAGGTATTTACATTGCTATTATCTATAATAAATGTAGTGTTTAATTAAAATGTGCTGTCCGAATACTAAAACTTAAACAGACGTAATCTATCTCAACATAACCAAACACTATAACTTGAAATTCCAAAATTCGAAATATCACTGGTTCCAATTATTTCAGATAAAGGATTGTGCACCTGTATAACTATCCTTGTATCAAANCAAAATTCGAAATATCACTGGTTCCAATTATTTCAGATAAAGGATTGTGCACCTGTATAACTATCCTTGTATCAAAATCACCGTGACCCAATTCTTAATTGAAGTACCACCAAATTGGTGCAGCAACTTGCCAATTTCTAGACCATAGATAANATCACCGTGACCCAATTCTTAATTGAAGTACCACCAAATTGGTGCAGCAACTTGCCAATTTCTAGACCATAGATAAATAATTTCGAAAATACTTTCCAATTTAATTTTTACAAACTTTAATACTGCAAAAAGTCAAGTGCCATTCCACATTAGATAAACCTGAAAAGATTTCATGTCACCCAATGATTCAGATATTAATGGCACAATTTGTATTTGCTACCATCACAAAGTTAAAAAACAATGCCAAATGTTTCCTTCTCAGGACAGATAGTTTATGAGTGACAGAGGAGCAAGATTATGGAAGATTTTAATTGTCAACCCAGAAATATCAATTTGATAAATAGACACGAAGTAAAACATTCACAACTCTGTAATTACTGTAAATAACGTCAAATTTCTGTCGTATGTCTACCCTAATACATATGGTATGTAGATTTATAGTATGCCTATATTTACTATAAATAATTGATTGCAAGCCAATCCCAAACTTTCAAATCCGTTTCTA
>NQII01000972.1:903853-916550 GCA_002778355.1 Clitarchus hookeri | reverse complement strand
TAGTTCCCACATGGACACTGTTAATAAAATATTTGACAGTTCCCACAAGGCACTGTTTGTTTACAAAATATTTGACAGTTCCCACATGGCACTGTTTACAAAACGTTTGACAGGTGTCACATGGCAATGTTTTGTTTACATACTGCGGAAGGATACATAATCGGCTCCCTGAAAGTAGATATTTAGCAGGGTTTCAGAAAATCTTGAAGTTACCGTGAATACATTATAACCCAAAAATTGCTTGAAAGTTATATTTTAGAATTGTACGATTACTAATATTAAAAGGATTGCACTTATTAAAATTCAAGATAACATATTACCACAATATCACATGAAAATTACCACAAATGCATATTGTGTTTTCTAAGAAATGGCAGCTTGAATAGGTAAGTAAATATATGATGCCATCCGCCATATTGAAAACAGCTACATGCAGTAGCACACTTTTCATAATGACAATATTTACCTATTAATTAAAAAAATCACTAATTTGTAAATAAATATACTTTACCTGTAAATTTTTCTGCNAGTTACCGTGAATACATTATAACCCAAAAATTGCTTGAAAGTTATATTTTAGAATTGTACGATTACTAATATTAAAGGGATTGCACTTATTAAAATTCAAGATAACATATTACCACAATATCACATGAAAATGTCCACAAATGCATATTGTGTTTTCTAAGAAATGGCAGCTTGAATAGGTAAGTAAATATATGATGCCATCCGCCATATTGAAAACAGCTACATGCAGTAGCACACTTTTCATCATGACAATATTTACCTATTAATTAAAAAAATCACTAATTTGTAAATAAATATACTTTACCTGTAAATTTTTCTGCAGGAAAAGAAATTCACTTAAGCCATCAGAATGCAGATGAACATATTTTTTTTGCATCTTTAGTGCTTTACTGGGCACCAAAAACTAACCTCGGCCGTCCATAATGGCATGGGTTTACTGTGAAAAATCACCAATGAGAGGTGAATATCACATGGAGAAATGTAACAACTGCACAATTACTGTAATTTGTTAACGTGCTGCTGGCAATGTTACCGGACTACATGAGTATGCTTAAGTTTGTGTGCCCATATTAAAACACTTTCTCAAATATTTTTTAAAGAAAAGTATTTCAACTAAACGTTCATTTCCCTGGTTAAGAAGAAAATAATATTTTTGGCTGGAAATTATCTTGCAAGGTCGACTTAACCTCTATTCCAATTTTAGTCACTTCAAAACAATGACTCATCTTGTATGCTGGAAAATACAGTATTTACACGCAACGCCACCACATGCCACACATGCGCAAAATAAATTTAGGTTAAAAATACTTATGTACGCGTCTTAGAAGTTATACTTCTTTGGAGTGACTAAAATAAAATTTTATTACGTAGGCAAATAATTTATATAAGTAGGAAAACAATAAAATGACCAAAGAACATTATTAAACTAAAATAATATTTATTTTTAAACAGTTTAAAAAATATTATATTTATTTAAAGCTTGAACGCATGTGTTGCATACTTGATATTTGCTTTAGATATATTTGGTACAATCTTGGTTAAAATTTCCTTATGTGCAGAAGATGGAAGTTTTATTTGAACCCCAATCTGTCGCACACAGAGCATGCATGTCCAAATTAATTATTGGAGAATTTGTTTTTAAATTCATTATGAGCACTTTTGAACTGATTATAATTACTGTATGGCAAAGATGAATTTTGATCCATAGCAACTTGATCAGTATCAAAATCATTGACTAACGGCAGTCCTGGAGAGTTTAAATGTAAATCGGACGTACTTGGTTGAGGCAATTCTTGATCAATCGCAACATCTTGATTAGATAAAACATGTATGTATCTGTGAGGTGTAAATTGATTGTTGTTTTTTTCTCTGAGCTCGAAACCTTCGACTGCGCTCCGTTGCTGTTAGTGGAGCGGTATGCGTCGTTGTATGACCATTATAAAACACGAAAGAATCTTGTCCATGTATCTGAGCTTGCACAATTATAAAATTACGATTATCGTGTGTTACAGGGGACAAAGATGAATTACGTACATTTTCATCAACCTGATCCACTGTAGTATAAGACACAATTGGTAATTTTTAATAATTTAAACTTGTAGTGGTGGTAACTGACTGAGGTAATGGATCAGGAGTCACAGCATACATATCTGGATTTGCTAAAACACTGAAAGATCCGTGATTTAATGATTCATTTTCATTCAAAATCATTTAAATTTTTTTCTTTCGTAGCCTACAAGGTCTTACGTGTTCTGCTCCTGTCATCGCTTTTTTAATTGGCACAGAAACTCCTTGTTGTTCAGCTTCAGCTGCATTTGCAGATTTTTTCCGCTCTCCATACTGCCAACACATTTCATCGCAAAAACTAGAATAGAAATAAAATTACACATAAGTAACGTTTAAATTAAAAAACATTGTTTAAAAATTTCATTGAAAAATATCTAAAAATTTGTTTATACAATATTTACATATAATTTATTGCAGAGAAAGATATTCAAAATAAAGAGATATTTGTAAAATTATTGGATTTCATCAAACAAAACGATAATGTGCTTATCAAAAGTTTTATTGATTTAATAAACAAAGGCTTGAGAATAATACTTACAGAAAATTAACCTCAAAAACTTGAAAACACTTTCAAAATGTTGTAATACAATTTTTGTCACCAACAAATTTTTCACGGCACAACGTAAGTAAAATTAATTTTATATATATATATATATATTCACAATGAATTACTAATAAAAATGAAATGTTTTTCAATTTGCTTATTACATGAACTGATTTTCTGTCGGTTTTAAATATAACCACGTGCTATGTCATGTGACATACCCCTACCAAGTTCACTGTTGTGCACATGCAACTATATGCGCATGCGCGTTGGGTCACACCCATACCACGTTCATTGTCGTGCATGCACGTTGAGTCATACCCCTACCTCGTTCGCTGTCGAATTTTGTTACACTGTGCGCACGCAACTTTCGTTGCACACTAAACTTTTACCCTCAACACGTCAAAAAAAGTATAACTTCAATATTTATACAACATGCAGACGTTGGTACCAAACACTTTATTTTCACTATTCTCGTCTTTTGTTAGTTTTCTGATTTCCTGTATCTGCGGGCTTGGGAGACAGTTTTTTTATGTTGTGCTGCCATTCCTACAGCTTACTCCAACCCTTCCAGACAGAGTGGTTCTTACCATTTCTCAGCATCTGTCTTCATGTGTCCTTGCCCTCTGAACTCTTATCAACAAAATAACAGACAAAAGATCACACCCACAAGTGTGATTTCAAACAAAGGCGTTTGTTGTGTTAGGTGTCTGGCAGTTCTTCACACTGCCTCTTATATTGCAACATTTATACATTTATACAATATGTACGTAACCAATAAACACAAATTACTGATTCCAAATGTCACTTTCCGTACAGTAATGCGGAGAGAATTTCTATACCAACATCAACCCATCAAAATTATGCACACTGGAGCANTTTCAAACAAAGGCGTTTGTTGTGTTAGGTGTCTGGCAGTTCTTCACACTGCCTCTTATATTGCAACATTTATACACTTATACAATATGTACGTAACCAATAAACACAAATTACTGATTCCAAAGGTCACTTTCCGTACAGTAATGCGGAGAGAATTTCTATACCAACATCAACCCATCAAAATTATGCACACTGGAGCANTGTCACTTTCCGTACAGTAATGCGGAGAGAATTTCTATACCAACATCAACCCATCAAAATTATGCACACTGGAGCAGTACAACTCTACGATGGTATGCAAACAACAGGTGACTGAGAAAATGTTGAAATACCCCAGAACATGCGTTTAATTAAGTTGGAAATGTAAATGTGTTGTAGGCCTACATTCAGGCCCTTGAAGACAAGAAGAATAAAGATGGGATGAAAGCACCAAGTCTGAAGGCAAAAGGATTTTGCATATATTTAGCACCAATGCCTCAAATATAGCATAATAAAGATATGAATAGATTTAAAAGCAGAGAGAGTGGTATGATGTGTGGCTGCAAAGAGAGAATGTAAGTCGGAAGTTCAGGCAATGCAAAATTTTGAACACCATGGACAACTGCCAAATATTACAAACTTACGCAACCATGTGTAAATGAACAAGCAATACCATCGAAGAGGTAAGAAATATTATTGAACAACGAAATGACTAAATACAAGATATGAACACATGCTCAAATCAGACAATGAAATATGAGGGCAGGGTGGAATGAGACATTTAACATTGAACACGTGAACATGGTAGAGGGGCTATATTCCGCCAACCCGTCATTTTCTACTAGTAGCAGCCAAATATAATCAATTTAAAAAAATGTTCTCAGTGCCATAACGAGTCAAATATTGTTATACAGAATATAAATAGAAACTTTGAAACTTATTCCTACAACAGGAGTACTTCCACCAAAATGAAATGACACTGGATTCATACGTAAGGAACTAGTGAGCGACATAATAATTTTGACCAGAAAGCATTCACAACCCTGTGGTATCCCTCATCCATGCACTGTTTAGGGAAACCAAAAGTTGAGAGAGACGGGCGGACGGAGGTTGATAAGCCATCAGTTACCACTTTGAGGCTGCCAGAAGAACAGTTACCGTTGTCTACCACCACATCTGCCCGGGGGCGGGGAGCCCCTCTACGGAAATCCCGGCTTTTCTGAAGGGTCTAACCGGGATTTCACTTCGTTATCATCCGACAGTGCTGCAAATAATGGAAAGACATCAATGTGCCATTTACTACACTATACAATCGCCTCCGCTGCAATTTAAATTTAATTTTTCAAGAAATTAAAATTACAGATGTAATTTATTCTTCTGGCCTCTGAAAAGTATGGTTATATTTATGTACTTACACTCAAACCTGACAGTTTCTTGTAAAGTATCACCTGAAATAATGTACCAATATTAGGAAAAAACCACGCTAAGCACAAACATGAAAGGTAGTTTGGTAAAACTCGCATTATGTCAAAATTACTCAAGTGTGTGTACAAGAATGAACATTTTGGTTGACCTTCCCATACACATCTTGTACAGAGGGAACTCTATCCATCAAATTTCAGAGGACCTACATAATTCTATAGATGCGGACATTCTGTAGATGTGGACTAGACATATTAACTTCATTAAACTTTATGTTGTACACATTAATAGGCTTATGTAAGGTATTTGTCAAGTTTAACTAAAATAAAACAATGCAAATGGGAATATAAAAGAAAAACATTCATAATACAGTAGAACCCTGTTATGGTCCATACGGTATAAGAAGGCCACTTTCACTGTCAGTCACTCACCGTTGAACTACATATGCTTTGTTAGTGCCATTTATAAAATCCTGTATCAGCTGATGCACTAACGAACAAAAGTTAAAATTACGTTGGCTATTCTGAGTGCACTGCCGATGCACATCAGAAAAGCAGAAAATACGCGGATAAGAAAGAGTTCTTAGATTTATTAATATATTTTATTTTACAAGGTCACAAAACAATGGTTGTTAGTGTTAAAAAAACTAAACTTCGTGAAAATGTAGTTATGTATAGGTGTTCAAAATGAAATGCACAATAAAACGATACTACATGGAAAAGTTTTCTGAAGTTGTGTTAACTTCAGAAAGCTTTTTCAAGCCATATCATCCCTCTCAACCTCGCTTTCAACACGTCCTTGATATTAATTCCAAAAGCATACAGAAATATTGCATAATATTGTTGAATTATTTTTTCTAATAATTTGACGAAACGACACAAATTTGAAATATATTTCCAGCCCGTAATATAAGAACTATCAACAATTTATATTCGGCCGGTAATCGTTCATCTACATAAATTATACGCCATATTGTTCTCTTGAAACCCATCTCCTTGTTTCCGTAGAAAGTGAGACACGCGTGAATAGTTTTTAAGCAATTCTAACGTTATTCCACGTCTCATATTTCCAACTCGAATATATTAGCTATAACATCCAAAGTGTGATAATAGATACAACCGACCGTCTCGCAAATGTTAACCCAAATTCACTATCTCGGACAAATTAAAAAAGGGTTAGCAAATATTTAATTATTTGCAACATTTTATATTTTTACTTTTATAACCTACTTATTTTTTTTAGACAGATCTCAGTATTAAAATATCTTAAAATTTGTTTAGCATTACAGTACAATGAGAAGTGGATTAGCTGACAGTGTGTTGATAAAAAAGACGGACCAGCTGATGGCGGAAGGATACGTAGTCAGATGTAAACAGTGGCGCTACTTTCGCCGAGCTGTCAAAAAGTGGCCTCCTTATATGGTACAGAACATATAAAGTTGCAAAAGAAACAGCGTGGACCTTAAATGAAAAAAAAAAAAAAAACTTAACAAAAACAGTATTTTAACACCTGTTTAGAAACAAAGTGCACAGAAATACCTGCAGACGTAACGAAAGTATTATCCATAGAGCAACTAACAGTCGCAGTTACAAGCTAAGAAATAAAAATGTCTTGAATATTGTGATTGATACAGTACAGTGAATAGGGTTTCCTTAATCTTGCATTGGCTTTTTCTAACTTTCTGGGTATATTTATTAGTTCAATTTGTACATAATACATTCGTAATTTTCATGAAAAAATATTTAAATGAAAAACTTGCGAGTGTTGTTGGCAAAGCCTCATTGAGAATCAATATTTAAAAAATCTGGCACCACTGTTTCTTGTTGTTACCAACAGGGCTGCCACCGTAAACATTGCAATTGATTGCTGAAGGTCTAATAAAATTCTACAGTACATATTTTATTGTATATATGTACTGTATTTACACCTTTTCCCCAGTTTTTTTTTGTATTTTGTGCTCTCTAAATACATGTTGAGTAGTCTGAGACGTCTAGTGTTATTATTTATTACTTTTTGTTACAAAGTATGAGTTAAGTGCGACATCGTGACGAAAACAACACCAGGTTATTTCGGAAGTTGTAAATTACATAAATAGGACTAAGCGCAGGGCAGTGAGACGTAGTTAATACTTATACTTTTTAAATAATACTTTGTTGTTTGATTGGAGCATGTAATTTATAGTGATGCTACAGAAATTTTTGTTCAATCAATGCGGTAAAAATAAAATTTTGAGTTCGGCGAAAACTCACTTTTTTTATAGCATTATTTACATAGGAATTTAGTTGGGACCACAGAAAATGTTCTGTGGACACGGACTTTCGGTCCAACCATGTTTGATGGTTTGAGTTTCCACTACATACATGACTGAATGATGTAAAAAACAAATATCACTTTACATATCTTCATTACTTTTACAAATTTAAGTCAAAAAGACAAATTTTGTGAAGAAATTGAAAATGTTCAACGTAATGGCCAAAATGAAGTGAAGACGACAAGAGAGACAGATGGTTATTATTAATACTCCAAACAGTTTTCACAATTTGATTGCAGGCAAATTAAACTGCAGCATTAGTTATCTTTATCCTTTTGTTCTTCTGTCATTTTCACATCAAATTCTTGCCTCCAGTTGTTATTTCACTCTCATGCTCAATGTGTGTGTGTGTAAACATTTTCCCCCTTCCAAAACTTAACATTTTGCAATAAACTTCCCTTCACCAAATTATTAAAAATTTCTCTTAAAAATAACAACACACTGTTTGGACACATGATTTTGTAAGTTAGTGTAACAACTGTGGATAGTGAACTTTTGTATATAAGCTATAGGTACCATCTGAATTCCCATGCTGAATGGCGCTGTTGCTACTGTTCCAACAGACACCCGTTTTGCAACCATCATGGTAGTGAGAGACTGTTTAAACTCGATTACTTGTATTTAAAATTACTACGGATTTTGCATCATCTGTGTTTAGGTCTGCAATTTGGGCATGCAACATTTTCAGTTCTTTGGGTCAGATACATTCTAGTAGTTGATTATATATATTGTGTAAAGCATGTACAATTTTTGTTTTGGTACATGTGGTGCATGTGTATTTTTTTGTTTGGCATACATAATTTAGATTTTTGGTTTGGCATGCTTTGTGAAGCCAGCTTTAACAAAGACTAAGTTACTTGTGAAATTATATTGAAGCATGTGGAGCAATGGTTAGTGTAACAATCCCATAACCATGCCACTTCACCATAGATGACTGTGATAGTTTCCTTCTTATTTTATTTTGTCGCACGTGTTTGTTTGCTTAGCATCTCAATTTTACTGTCCAGTTGTTACTATTTTGAGGTTGTAACTATAGTGGCAGACACCTAACCTATAGCCTTGTTCATTTTTCTGAAGAAAAAAAAATTGTATCAACGTAGCCAAGGACCTTGCATGTTGGTGTTGATACATCCATGCAAACTTTGTTCTAGGCAACTGGGCAAGATTTTCCTAAGCTTTGTTTGTGCCCATTTTGGTGCAACTTTGATGAGCATGCTGCATGCATGGCTTACTTCAAAGAGAAGTATTTTGCTGTAATGGCAGTTGTAGACTCCCTTACTAGTCAGGCCCAGTATATTTTTAACTGCTGACCAATCAGAATGATTATTTACAGAGATTGCGCTTCCTATTTTTGATGGTGATTCCATACAGTGATGTAACTTCTCACTTGTTTTTAATGCTGGTCTAATAATAGTGATATTTCACCAGTAGAACTTGCTTATCTGAAAACTCCCTTCCAAGGTGAGGCTGTCTGCCTCAAACTTCAGTATGGCTTGGAATTTGCTTACCAACCAACCATGTATGAAAAACACCTGATTGTGGGCATGCATGTTGATACATCTGCTGACTCTTCTAAATCTCTCCGTTACTTTCTGCCATGTATCATTGCATCAGCTACTTACTGTCATGAATGATTGTGTGAGTTATTTTCTGTCATCACAAAAAATTTATTGGCTTTAAAAGCACTTAATGTTCTTGTGTACCAGTGGGACTTGACTTTACATTGCATGTAAACATTCTGGCATTGACCTACAGACTCAGTGGGGGATACCCTTTCAGACCAGTTTCCCACATTGCGTGACTGTTTAACTTTTCTGGAGCACTGTAATGCACAAGAGCAAAATCCAATACTACCAACATACCTATATCTAAATTTAACCACAGGCCTCGCCTAAGAGGATGCATAATCATATAATTGTGGGCAAACCTCAATATTTAGCGAGTTCACAAATGTTCACAGTTTGTTCAGCTTCCTTTAGAAGAACGTTAGAAAATAGTCTAAGAACACAAGTTATCTTGATTGGCAGACCCATGTTGAGCCAATTTCCTACAAAGTCATCTTCTTTATTGACAACGTGGCTCTCCCTGCCATTCATTACTGCACTCTGAAAAGGCTGTGAAGATGCGTGATGATAATGTGTATGCTTGCTTGATCTCACAGGATAAGGAGCCAAGCCCAACTGTTTCTTCAGTCACACTCACCACAAGTTTAAACTGTAGTCTGTCAATGGCTCAGGATTTTTGCGTGGCCACTTTCCCAATCCTCTGCACCGGCAACAGGTGCGGAGGTGACGACAAAATGAGGTTTCCCGTGGAATCATAGGTTTTTGAATGATTATGTAACCACCGGTTGTCATCTGGCCAAGGCTCTGGAGATCCAATAGGAGTTCACTCCATTACTGGCCAGTGGTAGCGTTCAGCCGAGGAAAAGTCATCAATAATCACTAAACACTTATTGATTCAACGCTTACTCAAAATGTTAAGACTCAAAAGTTTCAAAGCCTGCAACCCAAACAAAATGACTGCAGTTGCTAAAATATTTGACATACTGGGTGGCATGCTCTGCTTCTTTGTGAAGCATTTTATTCAACTCCTGTGGTTGGATGAGACTAACTTGGACGATTGCCATTACTGGGTACAGTGCATCATTAGAGTTGCCTCAATCACAAGCTTCCCCTTTTGTAATCTGTCACCCTTCCTGGACTGGTTAAAGGGCACTCCTATTACACATCAATTTTACATTTTCTCCGATAGCTCAGACGTAGGGTATGCTACAGCGAGTTATTTGTATGTTGGTAGCACTGAGATAAAAGTCACTACATACTTTGTTAGCTGCTAAATCCAAGGCGTGGCGTAGCGTAGCATATAAGTCGTGGGTCTGCCCCATCTGGAGCTTTGTGGGGCTCTGTTGCTTGCCAATCTCTTGCATAACTTTACTGAAATGTATTCCAAGGACATTCCATCCTCCGTGATTGCCTCAACCGACACTCAGATGGTATTTGCATGGTTGAACACCGCTCCAACAAAAAACATTTGTAGCCTATCCAGGTCCTCATTCCTGCAAAATGTTGGAAATACATGGAATGGAATGGAGAAGACTGGAGGTTTGGGCAGCTCTTAAAAACAAGGTCTTGAGAGCCAATGAGGGTGAAATGGCGTGGATATGAAGCAGCACCAGAATGCCAGGACAGGCGGGAGATGCCTGAGAAAACTAGCCAACCGGCGGTATCATCCGGCACGATTCTCGTATGCGAAAATCTGGGAGTGGCCTCGCCGGGAATCGAACCCAGTTCGCCCTGGTGGGAGGCGAGCGCTCTAGCCACTACGCCAACCACAGCCCCCGTTGGAAATACGTCTGATCAAAAGACAACCCTGCCAGTTGTGCCTTGCATGATTTTCATTTTTATTGCACTCTCTTTGGTGGACCACTGTGATTGCCCTTGACACTTGTTTCTGTCTGTTACCTCTGGAGGCCTCTGCGAGGCTGTGGGTCACATTTCTTAAAAGTTCATTTGTGGTAAGTCACTGGAGACAAAGCATTGACATTTCAAGAGTTTTTACACTTTTCTATTTCACACAGGCAGTTAGTTTTGAACGCTAGACCCTAGTGTTTCTTGAGTCCAGACCCCAATTATTTGAATGCCTTGATCCCAAGACCATTTATGAATCTGGAACCCATGTTTGCGATTCCTGAGTGGAGTGGAATGGAGTAGAGAAATTTGGATGGCTCTCAAGAACAAGCTCTTTAGATCAGATGAAGGTGAAATGAGTTAGATATGAAGCAGCACCAGAGTGCAAAAGCAGGAGAAATGGGAGACCCCCAAGAAAACTTTAAGACCAGCGGTATCATCTGGTGCGATTCCCACACACAAAAATCCGGGAGTGACCTTGCCAGGAATCCAACCTAATTTGCCTTGGTGGGAGGCGAGCATTTTAGCTGCTATGCCAAACCAACGGTTACGGTGAGGGATTCTGATGATGAACCCTTGAACCAAGTTTGGTGATAGTTGTACCAGCAGTGCATGCTGCTGAAATGACAGCTAAATGTCCTGCACTGAAACACTGTCCCTTGCCGTGTGAAATAGTAAAATATATAGCAATTTATAATATTTGGAAGTGTGATTTTGTAAATAGAGTAACAAATGCAAATACTAAACTTGAGAATCTTTTAACTATTGGTACAATTTGAATTTCCCGTGCCGAATGAACCTGTTAGTTGGTAGCCTTGGTGCTACCACCTCAGAGGTTGGTGCTAAGTGATTGCGTTTGTTACGCGTGTTGAAAATGGTGTAAATGTTGTAATTATGTTTACTACAGACTGCTGTTTTGTAACACAACACACACAAGTTTTTTATAATTATCCTTTTAATTTGCTACAGACAACAAAAACCAGCGACACAAATTCAAAGCAGAATGAAGTATTGCTGTGTAATGCTTCTCAATCGCACCATTTTGTGTGAGAAAGCATAAGTACAGTTTCGTAACTTCCTCTCCTTGGCTTCATTGCCTAAACCCCTCATACGGAATCAATATTGCAAAATTTGCCTGAAGAAATAAATTTCATATGCTGTAACGATATAATTTTTATGAACCGCTGCAGGTTAATATTTTATCACTCAAAATATAAACATTCACTAATTTGATAACATTAATGCTACAAATAGAAATTTATCATCATGATGTCGCACATTTTCAATTTTAAAGAAAACCTTACTCTTCTGATGTACACGCAATTTGATTTGTGTCAAATATGTATCTGTATATTTCTAATAAAAAAAGAAGGGGATGGGGTTAGGAACTGTCACTGGTAAATAACATCTTGATGTCATTGGGAAACCACTTTTTTGATATTTATTCCAAGGGTGACCAATAACAGTTGCCTGCTATGAAGTCCACAGTACCGGTCATGTAGATTTTATTTTTTAAACATAGGGAACATATTACTGAAAACAAAGCTAAGGATGCTACAGTAACTGTTAGGTGGCACGGGTTATCAATGCATAATTGCATCTTTTAATGTAAAATGAAAATGGTCCCTACTCTAAGATATATACATAGCTGCCACATGAGGCTGAATTCCAAATCCTCCCAATATCACACTATATAAATAGCATTTTTGTAGGAATGTATCTTTCTGCAGTATCCATGCTTGGAACAGTTTTTGAAACTGTGCCCAACAGGATCTGCACAACTTAGCAATAGATTGTTCCACCACAAATACTGTGAACAACTTGAAACACAAAGCGCGACAGAATCGCAGTTCACACATAAGAAAAATTTCAACTTTAATTGCACATTAACCAAATATCTTTGCACTTCTGNCATCCAAAGTGTGATAATAGATACACCGACCGTCTCGCAAATGTTAACCCAAATTCACTATCTCGGACAAATTAAAAAAGGGTTAGCAAATATTTAATTATTTGCAACATTTTATATTTTTACTTTTATAACCTACTTATTTTTTT
>NQII01000972.1:886365-903727 GCA_002778355.1 Clitarchus hookeri | reverse complement strand
CAGTATCCATGCTTGGAACAGTTTTTGAAACTGTGCCCAACAGGATCTGCACAACTTAGCAATAGATTGTTCCACCACAAATACTGTGAACAACTTGAAACACAAAGTGCGACAGAATCGCAGTTCACACATAAGAAAAATTTCAACTTTAATTGCACATTAACCAAATATCTTTGCACTTCTGATTTGTACTCTTCATTCTGCAACACTTAAAAATTCTAAATTAAATTAGTGAACACAATAAGTAAACAAAACTTTCATTAAGTCATGATTAAAAGAAAAATACATTCACCTGCCAATCCTGGGAAATCACAACTAGGAAGATATTGTGGGATAAGAGCAACATTTGAAATTTGAAGTAAATAGNGCCCTCTTCATTCTGCAACACTTAAAAATTCTAAATTAAATTAGCGAACACAATAAGTAAACAAAACTTTCATTAAGTCATGATTAAAAGAAAAATACATTTACCTGCCAATCCTGGGAAATCACAACTAGGAAGATATTGTGGGATAAGAGCAACATTTGAAATTTGAAGTAAATAGACACCAATTAAACAATGCCAGTTTGTTATGCTACTATTACACCTTCAAGAGGGCACGTTACACTTTACCACACCCGTAACACTAATAAAATCAAATGTTAGTGTTTTATTACCTTTAAACTTGCAGTGGAATACTATCAGCTTATTCCAATCCCTAACTATGCACTACAATTATTTTTGCACTTAAGTAAAGCGCTAAAAATTGAAAGAAATAACTAGGTCTTTTAGTATTTACCTGTTCTACAATGAAATCATTTACTATGACGAAAGGGATCACTGCGACTTCAAATAAGTTACTGTTGCCTTTTTGCTTTCTTTAAGAATTCTGCAGTGGAACTTTGTTCATAGCATACACCTGATTTCCTGCACTTCAAATATGGAGTTGATCATAGTTTTTTTTAGACATAGAGGATCTGACATGTGTTCTATTATTATTAACCAAGTTAAAGATACGTTCACATTCTGAATTGCAGTGAGGAATGGACAAGATCAACGACATTATTCTACATATTTTACCATGTTTCAAAATGATGTCAACACCACGAATCATGGCTAACTTACCTCACTTATCACCACCATCTACTAGTGTGCTAATGGCTGACGGGTCACCTATATGAAGTATTTTTCAGCTTCAGGTTTTACCCTCTTGTACAGGCAGAATGGAAGGAAACAAATCTACAAAGTACCTAACACAAAAAAAGCTGGCATTTTCAAGATTTTATATTCTTGCCACTGTTGCATTTTTCAANTGAGAAGTATTTTTCAGCTTCAGGTTTTCACCCTCTTGTACAGGCAGAATGGAAGGAAACCAATCTACAAAGTACCTAACACAAAAAAAGCTGGCATTTTCAAGATTTTATATTCTTGCCACTGTTGCATTTTTCAAAACTTAAGGGGAATTTATGAACCACACAGTCACACATTATAAGAAAGTAGTTCTTGACAAATGCATAGAAAATTGATTTTTCCTCTTCTTTAAGTGTTTTAACAATGTCTGATGCTTTACTGCCAATAACTAACTCAGTCTCATATTTCTGATGAACAAAGCTAGTGATAGTTTATTTGGAGTAACGGGCAACTTTTTTTTACAACTTTTTCTCTAACAAAGTTTGATATCAATGATTGCAAGAAATCTAGAAACTGTTCTCTAAAATTGGTATGTGTGGAGATGCTAACTGAAAATTTATATTCAGTTTTTCAAATTCTGGGAGGACATTCAAAAGAAATGCACAAAATGCCTTGTTCGTTTCAGAAGAAAAATGAACAGCTTTTGTTCACGATTTAGAAAAGAACGTNTGAACAAAGCTAGTGATAGTTTATTTGGAGTAACGGGCAACTTTTTTTTACAACTTTTTCTCTAACAAAGTTTGATCTCAATGATTGCAAGAAATCTAGAAACTGTTCTCTAAAATTGGTATGTGTGGAGATGCTAACTGAAAATTTATATTCAGTTTTTCAAATTCTGGGAGGACATTCAGAAGAAATGCACAAAATGCCTTGTTCGTTTCAGAAGAAAAATGAACAGCTTTTGTTCACGATTTAGAAAAGAACGTACAATCTTCAAAATTGGTGCATCACTGTTCGCATGTATTAAGGTGACTTTCTTACTGCTTGTAATAGTAGCAGATTTTGAAAACTTCCTCTTCTTGTTCAAATTGTTTTGTCCATTCTCATTTCTGTATGTACTAGATGTCTGTTTCTTGTATTTTTTGTACTATCTCCCTTGAAAAAACTTGGTAAAGGGCCCCATTCTTCAATAACTTTCAGCAAACGTGTTCCAGCCATGTTGCACAGACACATTTAAGAATATTCTTGGCTTCAGTATCATGGAGATTTTGAAAATGTCAGGCTGTACTAGAGTAACACTATATCAGATCAGTTGTTAGATGTCATTTTCCCCATTACTCAGGGGCCATTAAGTGAGAGAACTCAATTTGCCATAGCACGGTCCATGAATTTCAATCAGTACCACAAATATATCTTGCACTTCTTTGTTCCCCCAAGTCTTAACTGAATTGCATTAAAAAAATTACAACAGATTACAAAATGCAGATGAACTGCTGCCACTTTATGTTCATAGCGTAAAGGAAACTACTTTTCTTTGAGACTAACCTTCCAGAAAAGAAAGATGTAGAGACTATCTTGGAGGAATGTTTTTTTTTTAAGAAACCAAATAATTTTGCTGGATTGGGTAAGATGTGTACACACTCTCAGAACATACATTATCAAAGGCATGAAATGTCTCCTCCCATTTTTGACCCACCCAAATACCGTAAACGCCAAACTGACAAAACCAACGCACATTCTGTACATGGCAAATCAGACCGTAAGGACAAGTTTTACAATACCGAAAATTCCAAAGAAAAACAGCCTACTGATAGGCATGCAAGAGGGCCACATGTAATTTTTGCCAGAAGGTAGGACATGTTCCTTCCCGCTGTTGGCAATTCAAAAAAGTGGACTGCGAGAACAAGTGAGTGGTAATCCTAGTTTTGGCCTCTATTCCAAGGATGCACCGTATTACGCTCACATGCAACCATCTGTGGAGATTGGTGATTTATTTCAGGAATTATTTGCTCCACTTGAGAACCCTAGCGATTCAGATAATTTTGCAGTTTGTTGTGTCCAAATTTTGCAGTTTGTTGTGTCCACCTTCCCAATGTTGTGGCATTTCTACAACCTAGCACTCCACATGTTGAAGTGGTTTTGGGTCCTCTCTGTCAAATTAATGCACTTGTTGATTCTGGTGCTGCACACGGTATAATTTCAGGTAAATTGTTTAAGGTACTTGAGTGTTTACAGAGTGTCCACTGAAATTCCATTTTGTAATTCCCTGACTTTTCCCTGTTTTCCAGGCAGAACCTTACCATTTCCCCTGACCTTTTAAGACCGAAACCTTCCACTACCGTATTTTTTTTCCACTGCTGACAGAACCAATATGTTATCATTGAAGATGAATTAAATTACACTGCAACAGACCAAGCNATCTTACCATTTTCCCTGACCTGTTTTTAAGACCGAAACCTTCCACTACCATATTTTTTTTCCACTGCTGACAGAACCAATATGTTATCATTGAAGATGAATTAAATTACACTGCAACAGACCAAGCAAGTAAGGCCAACATTTTATTCAGCCCATCAATATTTCTTGCAATACACGCTACTTACTTCATACCAGTGCCCATTACAAACACACAAATACTTTATTTTGTACATATAGGCCCTAAGCCACGTGGCAAAAATATATTATTGACAGTTCACAAACTTAAAAATTGATATTTTAAAACACATATGCTCACAATTACATTATCCTGTATCCTTTTGCAGAGTGGCAATTATTTACATTTTCCCTGACCCAGGTGAAAATTCCCTGACATTTCCCTGTCACATGAAATTCACTGACTTTTCCCTGTGGGTGGACCCCATGGTTTAAAATTGATAAGGGCAGTAGAAGAAAATAATTTTAAATGTTACACTGCCTCTAAAGGTGGTTCACTGTAAACTGAGTACTTTTGAAAGCCCTGCTTAAGATCTTCTTGTATGTCATGGGCCTTCTCAATTTATGAACCATATTCACAGTTAATTTTCAGCAGTCCCGGCAAAACTCCCATATAAATTATCATAAAGCTACCGGCTTACATCGTTCATCGGATATTGCATTGATAAAGATATCTTTTGGTCCCGTCAACCTAAGATTTCCCGCAACAGTAGTTTTTAAGCTGGTTGTTTATGCAAACATCTAGTAACTGGAAGTGAAATACGTCACGTGTGCTACCGATTATCACTGCTCTGCAGCGTGGTGCGAGCCTGCTTTGCTTCCTCCTCTTACATGCCCAACAAGAAGAAGCTGTTGTCTAGAAAAAAAAATGCATCCTTTCTCTCAGCCGCTTGCACTTAAGCTATCGTAGAAAACATGATTTTAAAACCTACATATTAATTAAACTCAATGGACAGCATCTTTGTGAATAAAATAATATGTCCAGAAGCATATACTTGACCTCCCCTCATTGCCAAAAATTATTTCAACATCGAGCGACTTGTATTACCAAGCTTAAATTTCATTTTCAGTAACTTTCTGCAGGGAAAACTGAGGATTTATATTTTTTATTTCAATAGACAAGCATCTTTTGAATAAACTGATATCCTGCAGGGGCATATTAGACATCTTTTATTGACTAATGATGGGCAAGCACTAAGTCCATTGCAGCGTAACTCGCGGCAGGTGTAAGTGTATGGTAAAATCAGAAGATGTGGTTTCGAATGTTTAATTATTAAAGCCCATGATGAAATAAATTTGAATCACCTTATTTATTAATTCTGTCTCAAAATTACAGGTTTTTTGCAGTGAAATATAATAAATTACTTTAAGAGAGAGACATTTGCCACGCATACAAGTTGTCTCCATAATGTAGCAGCGTGGAGAGGTACAGTGTTTCACTCCTCCCGTTGCTTCCCCTTCTCCATCTCCCAACTGTGAACATACTGCAAGTTGATAATCTCTCTGTGCGCTCTCAGCTGATCTGAGTGCGTGCAGAACATTCCAAATTTGGCTTACATTCAGTGTCATATTACATACAATTATATACTGCATTTTTAGATGTTATATTCTTTATTTAATCAAGTTGAGGTGAAATGTTTTTAATGTATTATTTACAGTAAAACTAATACAATAATACTTTTTATAAGAAAATTCCATTTTTATTGTGGAGTAACCACAGCCATCAGCTGTTCTGTGTGAGCTCCACATCTTTACGTAACTAAGAAGGGCACGAGCATTCACCAGACACCGAGTACAAGTCCCGCAACACACACTCCCCAGGGGGTTAAAAGCCAATAGCAGGCCCTAGCCTCAACCAACCGCTGCCTGGAAGAGAGAGACAACGTTACAGAAAAAACCTGGCCTCCACGCACCAGCTCGAGAGAAAGCACAGAAGAGCGGGAGCTACAGAAGGAAACGTCAGAGCCTTCCAGTGATAGTTCTACATCACTGCAACCCCAAGAGTTCCATGAGCAGATTTAACACCCCAAAGAAAAAAAAANTCTACGACTTCAACTAAGCCCGTGGGAACGCATGAGACGTCCTCATCAGGGGGGCGAACCTGAACTGCTACACGCAAGAGTTGAAAATACACTATTTTCAAACATTTGATTATAGCGTATTTTCAACTAAACAATGAGAATGGAAGAGTGATCTATACATCTATGATCTATACATTTAATGGGGATGCACATAATTTTGATGACACAGTGTGTTTAAATGGTAAATAGAAAATACATAGTTTGCTTGATTTTTACAATATAAACACAAAACTGATATTTTATTTGTAAAATTTTTTGGGTGCGTGTAATTATGCGTGTGCATTAGAAGTTATACTTCTTTGGCGTCACTAAAATAAAATTTTATGCACAATTTGTTCTTAAATTCATTATGAGCACNATTAGAAGTTATACTTCTTTGGCGTCACTAAAATAAAATTTTATGCACAATTTGTTCTTAAATTCATTATGAGCACTTCTAAATTGATTATAATTACTGTAAGGCAAAGATGAATTTTGATCCATACAAACTTCATCAGTATCAATCAAAATCATTGACTACCAGCAGTCCTGGAGAGTTTAAATGTAAATTGGACGTACTTGGTTGAGATAATCCTTGATCAATCGCAACATCTTGATTAGATAAAACATGTATGTATCTGTGAGGTGTAAATTGATTGTTGGTTTTTTCTCTGAGCTCGAAACCGTCGACCGCGCTCTGTTGCTGTTAGCAGAGCAGTATGCGTCGTCGTATGACCATTATAAAACACGGAAGAATCTTTTCCGTGTATCTGAGCTTGCACAATTATAAAATTACGATCTTCGTGGGTTACAGGGGACAAAGATAAATTGTGTACATTTTCATCAACCTGATCCACTGTAGTATAAGACACAATTGGTAATTTTGAATAATTTGAACTTGTAGTGGTGGTAACTGACTGAGGTAATGGATCAGGAGTCACAGCATACACATCTGGATTTGCTAAAACACTGGAAGATCCGTGATTTGATGATTTACTTTCATTCAAAATCATTTTAATTTTTTTCTTTCGTAGCCTACAAAGTTGAACGTGAGCGGCATTTGCAAATTTTTTCCACTCTCGATACTGCCGACACATTTCAGCGTTAGTCATGGTCATCGCAAAAACTAGGATAGAAATAAAATTACACATAAGTAACTCTTAAATTAGAAAACATTGTTTAAAAATTTTACTGAAAAATATTTGAACATTTGTTTATACAATATTTACATACAATTTATTGCAGAGAAAATGTATTCAAAATAAAGAGATATGTATAAAACTATTGGATTTGACCAAACAAAACGATAGTGTGTTTATCAAAAGTTTATTGATTTAATGAACAAAGGCTTGAGAATAATACTTACAGAAAATTAACCTCAAATACTTTCAAACACTTTCTAAATTTTATAATACAAATTTTTGTCACCAACAAATTTTTCACGGCACAATGTAAGTAAAATTAATTAATATCATATATATATATTCACAATGAATTACTAATGTAAACGAAATGTTTTTCAATTTGCTTATTACATGAACACTAAAAGACAGCCAAAATTTACATTGGTGCACGATACAACACTACCTTGCGTTTGTATATAGCTAGACGATACGTGCATGCATGTTGGGTCATACCTAGGAATGTTGCGATACCACAAAAGTATTGATACCAGTATCGAAACAAAAGTATCGATACTAGCATCAATATTTTCATCAGTACGTCTCATTTAACCCCTGTAGCAATTCACCTATTTCTGCTTATTAATTGAGCCAATTCAAGGTTTTTGCACCAAAATTCATCAATTAAAGAGTGAACCAAACTTAATAGATGCTTTTGCGGCTAACAGTGGCTGATCGAGTATATAGCATGCTTGTTAAGTGCCATCCACCCCTGCTACTTGTATGGTAGGCATTTTTAAAAACCTATTTTACAACAACAAAAATTTATAATAAATCATACAATTATAATCATATAACGTAATTATTATTCACAACCGTAACAATTAGTTAACTGTAACCTTCAAATATTTAGCTCAAATTAACACAGAAAATCCTGTTATAAATTTTATAACAGATGAAATAGCCCGGTGTTAAAATTTGTTTATTTATAACAAAAAACCTGTTACAAATCACGTTTAACCGTCTGGGTAAGTAAACCGAGTAAACGAATACGGCTATTAAATGAACAAATGCGGCTATTAAGAATGTAGAATTGCAAGATGAATTTAAATGAAAGTTGAAGACGAAAGGGTACAAGTGTAGACATAGCTTAAGGTATCCTGACCAAAAAACAAATAAAAAAATAAACAATACATACCTTGACTCAGTCGATTCCTTTTGTTTTTGGCATTGCGGGTGCACTTTCAAATGTTTCATTAAATTTTTTTAAACAGAAGTTACACTGCACAGAATTCTTTATTTTCTGTAAGTATTTCCACACCAAACTTTTTGCTGGCAACATAATTTTAATTTAAAAAAAAACTGAACTTAAAACAAATAGACAATTAAAAAGCAAACTAAGTAAGATGTAACTTAGTCACTTCTCTTAACGCCAATGGTTGAGTGAGTGAGTCTCAGTGGCCGTGTGGCATCGGCGTGGCCTGGGGTTCCCTTCACTTCCCTTCCAGGAAGGGCCTTCCTTTCACCGTAACTAACGGACCGTTAGTAAGTTACTAATAGTAACGGTTCATTAACGGTTCCCTGACCAGTATAGCTAACTTCTGTATACACTATTACTATCGTGTTTTTTTTCTTTCTTCTGAATTTGTTTATTCCTTGAAAATTTAGTTTGTAAACAGAAAGGGAAAAATATTGATTCCTGTACTAAGTATCGGAACAAAAGTAGTAATGTGGGTAGGTAGAGTATCGGAAGGAAAGTATCGAATACTGAATTACCCGGTATTGAATCAAAATTATTGATACATGTATCGTATCAGTAGTACCGCAACATCCCTAGTCATACCCCTACCACGTTAACTGTCGAATTTCGTTACACTGTGCATGCGCAACTTCCGTAGCACACTAAACTTTTACCCTCAACGCTCCAAAATAAGTATAATTTCAAAAACACTAATTTCCTAGCAAATGTGGTTGCGGTAGTAACAAATAATGATTTGAAAACAACGGAAAATAACATGTAATATACAAATGCGTAACATTTGTATATATTTGTCTGGGCAGAAAATTGACACATGTTCAATTAATCATATTTATTAATTATAGTAAGAAGTTTTTCAAAATGATAAATCATATTAGTATCATGGAAAATTGTTTAATATTCCCATGAAACCTTTCTAAACGAGAAAACTACTGACAAAAATAGCAGTCTTCACTTCGAAAGCCAAAAGTGATCATTTTCGGTTGCAGACATTTATAATCATATTTACCATTACACAAAGATAAGGTAGTGTGTTCACACAATTTTTTGAAGTACATACATATACTTTCCAGGAGAAGCTAGTGTGAAAACAGTGTGCTCAAGTGTGTTCATTACTGAACAATTTACATGGAAACATTCTATATCTGGGAGTAGTAGATTATGTTAGTGCACTTACCTCATCTGTTGTATATTACATTCTTCGCCAATCATCAAATACAGCTGTTTGTACCAGTTTTCCGTTGATCAAAGAAATGTAAAAAATCAACTTAGTTGGTATGTCAACAGTAACTGATATAATTAATGTACTGTAATTTATGAATATAGAATGGTTATCTAATTTTCAATCTTTTTGTCTTTTCGCATGATCAAGAAAATTAATTTATCGTCCCTTTTGCCCACCCACTCAAAATTCTTGGTACTGACAACAATTTCAGTTTAACAGTGCTAACATCTGTTGTACACACCTCAAAAAATGTTTTGCACCGCCTGCATTTTGTTTGCTCTCGAAGGATGTTCACTTTGAGAGTTGTTTCATTAAAAAACTACATCTGAATGAAATGTAATGACACTTGTTATGTGTACATGGACTTAATGCACGCAGTCCCAATACATCCCGGAAGAGTGCGCTGTTACTGTAACCTTTGGACACAACATGCAAAGACAGTGTATGTCCTGTTTAGCTGCAGAAACATGCCTTGACGAGTCATTTTCACATTTGATTGCACGCTGATTCAAATAGGCTTTTGCTGATGTTGTTGATGACCCAATATGTACTTCTGAATGATGTAAGAATTGCAGATAATTGATTTGACAAATATAAAACAGTGCCTTACTCATAAGTATAAATAAATGATGTATTGAACATTAAAAGTTTTCCCTAATGAAGGGAAACTGAAAAGGAAAGCCACAGAGGAAGAGATGCTCAACTTCCAAAGCTTTTCAAACAAAGTTTCTAGTTTTTGTCCCAAGCTTCACTATGCTGAGATAATCTACCAGCTCGACATTGAGGAGGGAGCTTGGAGTGTTTGAGATTCAGGAGGGAAGGGGAGGGAGGAACTGTTTTCACAGCTGCCCCCATCAAATGAAGGCAGCCTGCCCATCAAAGTGAGGAGATAAAGGGGCCTTTCCATTCTGTCCGCCCCCCTCTCTCTCGTGTTCAGCGAAAGCAAGATGTCATATGTAATGCCACACTTAGACTGTCTATTAAACAGCAAGCTGTGGAAACGTTGTGTAGCGGTGGGTGCCAAATCAATCCTCCTAGCCTATGTTCTGGAGATTAAAGACCCAGCAACTCATATTTCAAGCGAGTCTATGACAGTGGAAACAACTGCCTGCGCATCAGGGATATGATGACGTCTTGCTCACACAAACACACACCAGTGGCGAGGCCACCTAAAAGGAGGGTGTCCAACCATAAGATAACACAAACAGAATGTGGATTTTCTGTCTCAAAAAATTCTTGTAACTTTGTCTTTCTAATCTTAACACTGCTACTTGTCTTTATGCTATTATTTTCTGTGCAATTTTGCACCCACCCACACCAGCAAATCAATCTTCCCATACAACGTGCAGGAGTTATGGTACATTGGTAGATACCATAACTTACTTATGTACTTCTAACGTACATAAATTGCAGTGATTTTAGTAGTAAAATAGTTAAGATTTTCTGCCAAAACTTGTGGAATTATGTGACAATTGAGGTTATGGCAATTACAGAACTGGATTTGGTACACGCCCATTATTGGTGTTTTGTTATAGGCGAGTTAGCCTATCAGAAAATAATTTTTCCCTTATCCAAGATTATGTTTTCAACATCGTGGATTTGCGTGGTTTACTTGTTTTCATCATGGCACAGATGAAGTGGCAAAATCTATTTCAGTGGTCAGAAAATACATAACTTCGTGGACAGAGTTGTGTAATCTGCATTTTTTGTGCGCTTTGTTTAATTCAATTTTTAGACAGGCCCATTCTTATTGAAATGGCGCTGAATAAACCTACATTAAAGTATTTCACAGCGTATACGACGACATTCACTGAAAAAGTAAAGAAGAACATTTTGCATTTTGATCGCTGTGCTGTCCGGACTTTTCCATTCGCAATGCTCGGAAGGGAAAAGCCACAAAGCAAATAAATACAAAGAAACATGTATGCAATGTTTGATGCATAGAATCAAAGTGTATGTATTTCATTTTAGAACACAATTTGCGCGTTAGTAGTTCTGATCACACAGATTTTCTGTCTTTTTATTTTCAATATCTTTTTTTTCCTAAATTTTTCTACTTAACAATACTGCATTTGCTTGTCAGGCTCAATATTATGTGTAAAAACAAATTTTATCAATGCATAAATTTTTACTCCTCACTGCAATACATACAAAAAAAAAATGGACAGTTACACTAGATTCGTGTTGCAATGTGCGGTACCAAGTTAAAATGTTAAAATATGGCACCTACCACCATGCGCGTCAAGCTGGCAGCCATCTTGGACTGAAATGTCATCTGTGGACAAATCATGAAGTTAGTTACCATTCTTCCATATGCCGTGCATCACGCAGCTCGAACGCTAGTACTTCAAAATAAGTTTTGTAAACAGTTGCTTTTCTAACTGCTGTGCTCTTTAAAACTCGAGATAACGGGCCATCACTACTATTGATACAGTTGCAGCTCTATGAGAATATTTGAGGACAGAAATCACATATAGTCCAGTCAACCGGTGGTTTTACCAAGAAAAAATTCCGGAAGTTTTTTTCTCACCGGTTCTATATGGTTTTTGGGGTGCTGAATCCGAATTTCATGTTTGCGCCATCGAGGCTGGTGAGCTTCACAATAAAAACGCAAAAAACCGTTAAAATTTCGTACTTTTTTCAGTTTTCGGCTTATATCTCCAAAATGATGCGTTTAATCGAAAAGATCATTCTACACAAAATTAAAGTAGACAAAATTTCCTACAAAATTTATTTATCACGTTTAATTTTCTGACAAAGTATCGAGGCGCTAGGGCGCGCTGAAAAAGGGCGATTTTTTGACCCTTTGGCAAAAACTAGAGAAACGCTCTCTTTCACCCGCGATAACTCGAAAACTATGCGCTTAATCGAAAATGCCTCTTCATTCCAAATTAAAGTAGTCCAAATTTCCTATAAAATGCATTTATGAAATTTAAATTTGTCATAACGGGGGTCATGCAATGAAAAGTGGCTTTTTGGTCCCCCTGGCCAAAGCTGAGAAGCGCCCTCTCCCACGTTTCTCTCTCTCATCGGAGCGCTACCTTCACTATATCATGCTTGAAAACAACTGTTTTGAATGAATTGATTGTAAATATGAATTTTAATGAAATCATATTATGTATGACATGAGATTTCTTGAAGTTAGTTATTTTACTTAGAAATAACTTCGGGCTTCGTAGAGGAGTAGTGGCGAAGTAAAATAAGTTTGGAACATACTTTTATTTTATTTTACAAGAGGATGTGGTTATTGAAGTCGTATTCGTTTGCGTACAGACGTTGATGGTCCAGGCAGGGGGGTGTCGTTTCGGGCAGTAGAAGGTCCGGGCTGGTCAAGTTGGAGGGGGATGAATGGCGGTTCTGCAAGAGGAAAAATTATAATAGAGTTGGATAATTTATATGATAGAGAAAACGTGAATAGTAAAGGTATAATTCTGTAGAAATGCTGTAAAAAATTGTAAGAATTACTACCTTCTGTCACTCCAGCTTCTTCAGACAGTGGTATTGCAGCAGTGGGGTCGTCCTGGTTGTCTTCATCTTCCTCATCGAAACTGCTGCCAATGTTGGAGCATGCCCCTTCACAATGTAGACAAAGCCTTGTGTAGAAGAGACCTGCACGTCTACATCCACAACCTCCTCGGCAGTCCTTCTTGCATTTGCAGGAAATAAGTTGAAGAAGTCTCTCCGGAGTTGGGGACCTCGCATGCCACCCCCATCAAACAAAGCTAGCTGATATGGAGACAATTCATGGGTTAAGAAATGCTCTAGTTCTTCTTCTGATTGTTTGGCAACAACCATCCTTTGAAACAGAGTGGTTGGCTTAATGATCACAAGTTCATCATTAATCAGGACGGCTGAGTTGATGGTTGCAAGGGGCACCACCCGGTCACTCCGTTTGAACTCGACCGATTTAAAATCACCGCCAATAATTCCATTGATACATTGGGTCCCCACCTCCATGGACAAGTGACAATTGATTTTAACACCCCCCACTATCCCTCTGCTGATTGAAATGAGTTCTTGGGTATCGGAGAAAAGTGGGTGTTGATGAAACCACTCCAACATTTTTATAGTATAATTGTTGTCCCGACGTACCCTTGCATCGCGACTATCCACATGCTGTTAGGATGTTGTAAAATTCACGCCGCAGAAATCCTCGATTGCGTTAGCAACATGCAGGAGTGAGGTCATGCCCAGCGACCACCTCGCCAAAATGCCCTCGCTGAATCTACGACCTCTACTCAGCCCACCTTGAACCTTCATATTCTTCATGAGCTCCTGCTCAATGCACATATCACTCCATGTTCCGCACCAGTATTTTTCACTACGTCGAATAGTGAAACCCTCTTTCGAAGTAAATGCCCTGAATTCATCTGGTGGCATAGAATGCTCCAATGTAAGTATATCTTGCAAATACATATGGGCGCACTTACCATATAAATAGTGGCCGCTGGCGTGGAAGTATGGTAGCATCTTGTGTTTGACTTCAAGTTGTAGTTTCCAGTTGCCCATTCTCTCAGATTCAACAAATCTCAAAACTAGTTATCATTTCGAAATACTGAATCCACAACTTAGCGAAATGTTGAAGCTGGGCTTTCATTTTTTGTTCGATTTCCTTCCCACAATCCCTTTCATTTGCGTCCAGTAGCTCATCGATCCATACTATACAAAAGTTGCTCAACTTCGAAGTGGAACGTGGAGGAGAAGTTGAGGGACTCCATTATCACTTTACCTAGAGCTGTAAGAGCCAACATGTGTGCTCTGACAGCCCTAGTGTAAGTATGTCTAGTCATAATCTTCTTAGTACTGTTGACTGCGTACACTGTATTGAAAAGTTCGGTCAGGCCACTCCCTTCCGTGATGAAACCCACCGCCCCCATGAATGACATTAACAAATGAAACCCTCCTAGCCATATGACCACATTAAATACAACCACCTTACCATCCTATCTCTTCTTACTGGCTTCAATGAAAGATTTCAACCCCATTTCTTTCACAACACTCTTCTGTGCCCCGTCTTCTAACAGCTTATCACAAAGGACACATTCCGGGCGAGACATTATGCACGCACATAACACTGAAAACACAAGACCACATAAGATTTTACCACGATGCGTTGGTGATTCTAAGCAAACTAACTCAATACAAGAGCAGGTGGGTTAAGAGGGGCTCCCCCCTCCCCAAAAAAGGAGCTGGGGGAAGGGGCTCTGAAGGACGGATTGTGACTAACAACACATAAAGAGACCGAACGGAAACGGTATTACCCCTAATGGGTACTGGCCGCACCATTAGGGGTAATCGACTAGTGCCGGCTGTCCTGAAAGTGTTCAAGCACATTCATACTCGGTAACGTAAAAAGTAATTTCTCCTGAATTATTTTACTCTTTATTTATTTAATTCATTCTTCATCTAAGCATTCATAAAAGAAGGGAACATCACGCCATCACGTTTTAGGAGAGCATTCCTCTCGTTTTGGCTGAGGGCTAAAAATACGCCATCCTACATCGAGCTTTACTGCGTGACCCCCGTTATGAGAAATTTAAATTTCAAAAATGTATTTTATAGGAAAATTGGTTTACTTTAATTTGGAAAGAAGATGCATTTTTGATTAAGCGCATAGTTTTCGAGTTATCGCGGGTGAAAGAGAGTGTTTCTCTAGTTTTTGCCAAAGGGCCAGAAAATGGCCCTTTTTCAGCGCGCTCTACCGCCTGGATACTTTGTCAGAAAATTAAACTTTATAAATTAATATTGTAGGAAATTTTGTCTACTTTAATTTTGTATGGAATGATCTTTTCGATTAGATGCATAATTTTGGAGATATAAGCCAAAAACTAAAAAAATTACGAAATTTTAACGGTTTTTTGCGTTTTTCTTATGAAGCTCACCAGCCTCGATGGCGCAAACATGAAATTCGGATTCAGCACCCCAAAAAACATATAGAACCGTGGCAATGGAAGAGACTGATCAATACATCCAAAATAATTACAAGGTAATGGGTTAATAAGTTACAAAAATGTTCTACTAAAATTATTTTTCTCTGGTGATAGCTGCTACGTATCCTTTCGTCTACTTCATACCGACTTCGTTTAGTATAAATTTCCATTCTTTTGCTGTTCTATACTTTGCAACCTACGTTAATAGTGTTATGAGAATTTTACACAAAAGTTGTGTCACATATCCATCATTAACCTTTCTTTATCAATCTCAAACTGTTTACTTTCTAAAAGTTATGTTTTCTTTTATGTAATTTTGGTTCATAAGGTTGACTACAAATTTTCTCAATCATTTCTTCAACTGGATTTGTGAGTATAGAGAAGTAAATCCTGCATCTCAGGTGAAACACTTTTGAATGATATCACTGCAGCAATGAGATTTACACCATTTTCCAACCACCATAAGTTCTTGATAATGGTCAGAGGTTTGCTGGCTGTAAAACGGCCAATAAAGCTCCATAATCATAATGAACTATCCAAAAAATCTTGAGTACCTTTGACACAGCTAGCAACAAAAGAACATGTATACATGATTGCTTAGAAAGGAGGAAAAAAAGAATAGAGAATGAACTGGCTGTTGATAGTGTGTAGCAGGTATCTGGAGAACTAGAACACCAGAAATTTCCAGCAAATGAAGTGCAAATAAAAAAAAAAATCACAGAAATGACTACACAGACTATGCCCAAATATAAACCAGGATCCCACCATCAGCTTTATCAAACCATACCAAAAAGTGATTGTGCACTTATCTCGATTAATGGGCATGCAAGATACCCTGTTTTTCCCATTAAAAACTGAGGATGCCACACAAAATTGAAATACCTGAACTTGGTGCTGATTGGGTCTGTGGGGTGGGTTTCGATGGGCTGGCAGTCTCTTGGGTCGGCTTGGCCGACTCCTCGTCAGAGTCGCTGGTGAGGTCTACAGTCACTGCAGAGCAGTTCATTTTCTGAGGGGTGCACACAATGGGGTTTGAGGGCACAACATCTGCAAGACAAAAGAGTAAACAAAAGTTAGGATGTGCCGACTCAATAAATCATAGGTTTTTTGGGCGGAGAAAAAGAAATGCATTTTGGTATGCTATGCGATTTGCCTCTACAATGAAAGTAAACTTCAATTATTTGAACTATCGATAATCTATATGCAAAATGTTTAAGTTTATGATATCTGTTGTAAAATTTGTGCTGCACGTTGCAGTTTTTTCATGGGTATTGTCTGCTAGTGCACTCTCCTCACCGGTAGTAACATATTCACTCTAAATACAGCAGCGGGGTCCATGATGCCCATCGTTGCTGACCAAGTGTCGAAACAGTTTTGAATTTTGTTGTCTGTTGGTGCTGGACGTGCTGCGCCACGTCATGTCGCTGTATTGTGAAAGCTCGATGGAAATTTAAATTGGAAAGAGCATGGAAATAATTTAGTTCCTAAGCTCAATTCGAAACTGTTTTGCCCTAAGGCGCATGCAGAAGATGGCGATTTATAAAGCAAATAAAAATTGTATATTTAGGATATTTTCATTCTCTAATGACTTACAGTATGCACTCCAAGTTGCTAAGAAAAGTTTCCTATTGGAGAAGAAAGCCAAATAAGAACCTTACGTGGCGCAATGCCTAATCAGGCTTGTAAGCCACTTTTCNGTTTCCTATTGGAGAAGAAAGCCAAATAAGAACCTTACGTGGCGCAATGCCTAATCAGGCTTGTAAGCCACTTTTCAATAGAACTGGAACTTTGCAACTAGTTTGTGAGTACATTCTATCCATTATTATATTTTTGCTCTAAGAAAAAAAATAAAACTAATGGCGAATTACAGTCATATCGCACACGAGTTTGCAGTAACCTTCATGTGCCTGCTATAGTCGGTTCATGACTGGAAGAGACTTTCTTGAAGCCCTGCTAAAGATCTACTTTCAAGCCCATTTCGTATCCTTCCGCCAAAGGGTAAACAAACATTGACATGTGGCAGTCACATGGCAATGTTTACATTCCACTGTGTGTGTGTGTACATGTGTTCATACATGCACGTACCCATTATAAAAGTAATGTATATATTATTAATGGATATTTCACAAGCGTAAAGTTTTTAATCATGAGAATTTCACACAAAAGAATATGTGATGCAAGCGAAAAACTTTTCTTTATATAAACCCAAAAGTGAGTATTAAAA
>NQII01000972.1:812367-876042 GCA_002778355.1 Clitarchus hookeri | reverse complement strand
CCACCGGTAGACGTCTGGCCGCCCGGGGAAAGTAGGGGACTGAGTCTTTTACAACCCATTGCTGAACCTAGAGTAGGATTGTGGGCTCCTTTAACTGGGCGCACATACGCCGCAAACACACCCATTAGAAGGCCAGCCATACTATGCACCTGGTGTGCAGTACATTAGAGCCACAACCACTAGTGACACAATCCACAAGGCGACTATTCAACCAGCCCAGCCGACTCACTCCATCCACCGCGCTGACCTGTCACTGGAGGAAGTGATAGACTTGTTCTGGAGGTCTACCCAACTTTGGACCTACACCCAACGTCATTATCTGACATCCAGGGTAAACCCACCACCCCAACCACTGCGCTGAACTGTCGCCGGTTGGAGTAATCGGGTACGGCTCTTGTTGGCTTGGCCTCGTCTTGGTTAAACACCTAGCCAAGGATCATCGTCGCCTGCTCTCCTTTCATGAGGCCGACTTTAGTACCTACCTCTATGCCTTACACCCAAAGGAGCGGTGGGAAGTGGCAAACTAGGAAGGCATCTACTGCCTCCGAATTCAACGGGAGCCGTAACCCAGCCCCAACTACACTTTNTGGAGAGGCCTCACCTACCAGCTCCCCCCCCTACTTATTTCAGCCGCTATTAAGGAAGCCACGTGCCGCTAGGGATCGCGAATCACTGGTTCCTGAATAGCTGGACCAGCAGCCCCCAGCGGGCTTCGTTCAGCACCGCCAACTGCAGCGACTCCTCAGCTCAAGCACTGGGCAGCAGCTCCGGCCGACAGCAGCTGCACCAGCAGCAGAGCAAGGAGCTACCCCGAGCCACATCCCGTACAGATAAACCCGTGGCATTGTGCCAACCAGTGCGCAGGACTGACTTTGCGCCGTGCGGTCAAGACATGCGCCCTATCTTATATACCGGCCCGGGCCTGGTCGGCAGTCAAGGTCAGCCAGTTAAATAGCCCGTGTCTCTGACCGACACACCAAAACCTTGCCCGACCGTTATGTCGTCAGGCACCCATCACGCGTTAAACGTTTCACTGTGTGTCAACATGCTCCATCATAATTGCTAAAAATATATTTTATAGTCAACTGACTGAAAGCCAGAAAAATTAAATATTGCTTTGAAAACATAAAATCATAAATGTTGTAGGTATAATCAATATTTTAAATTAAAACTTTTAGTTCTAGGTGCATAATATTTTCTACCAAAGCAATCATCAAAATTACCAATTTAACAATATACATCCTGCAGCAATTCATCAGCTGATACAATACTTTGCAAATGAGATCATTTACTGTTTACATACTGTGTAGGTTGGTGACATTGTCTGTCACATTTTGCCCCACTTATATGAAATTGACAATACCCATACATACACAAGAATTTTGTACATTTGACACCGGCTTTGTGTCGATGGCCCGTGTTCTGGTGCGCACACAATAACTTGTATGTTTGGTAATATTACCAGCTGGCTGTTTATCAAATATTCCTCCCCCTCCTCCAAGGGAAAAGGGCAGTTGGCTTGACAAAGAAAACACTCCGGGGTGATCGTTTAGAGGGGAAGGCAAGGAAGAGCAACATTCCAGCCATATATCTCATCTATGTTGATGTTGGTATAGTCCATACTGTATAAGAAGGCCATTTTCTGACAGGTCTGCGAAAGTAGCGCCACTGTTTACGTCTGACTTCATGTGATTATGAATCCTTCCGCCATCAGCTGGTCCGTCAAGTCGGGGCTGTATTTTTTATCAACACGCAGTCAGCTAATCCACTTGCCATTGTACTGTTATGCTAAACAAATTTTAAGATACTTTAAGACTGACATCTGTCTAAAAAAATAAGTAGGTTATACAAGTAAAAATATAAAATGTTGCAAATAATTAAATATTTGCTAACTCTTTTTTAATTTGTCCGAGATAGTGAATTTGGGTTAACATTTGCGAGACGGTCTGTATTATCTATTATCACACGTTGGACGTTATAGCTAATATATTCAAGTTGGAAATATGTGAAGTGGAATAACGTTAGAATTGCTTAAAAACTATTCACGCATCTCACTTTCTACAAAAAAGGAGATGTGTTTCGAGAGAACAATATGGCGTATTATTTACGTAGACAAACGATTACCGGCTGTATATAAATGACTTTTACTCCAAATCATTTTACATGAAATATATGTTACTTTAAAAATTATGCAGAGCCCGTGGAAAAATATAACTATTGGCATTTGTTTGTAAATTCGTTATATATCGCGCAAAAAAGAGGTTCATTTCTGGCTGGTAATACCTCGCATAATATCCGAGAGATCGAGCGCACAGCGCGTCGCGGCGAAGTTTGAGCCGCTGTTTTTGGATAACAGATAGCGTATTATTTTAAGTTGATTTTTCTTGGATTACGGGCTGGAAATATATTTCAAATTCGTGTCCTTTCGTCAATTATTAGAAAAAATAATTGAACAATATTATGCAATATTTCTGTATGCTTTTTGAATTAATATCAAGGACGTGTTGAAAGCGAGGTTGGAGAGGGATGATACGACGTGAAAAAACTTTTCTGAAGTTAGCATAACTTCAGAAAACGTTTCCGCGTCGTATCGTTCTATTGTACATTTCATTTTGAACACCTATACATAACTACATTATCACGAAGTTTAGTTTTTAACACTAACAACCATTGTTTTGTGTCCTTGTAAAATAAAATGCATTAATAAATGTAAGAACTCTTTCTTACCCGCGTATTTTCTGCTTTTGTGATGTGCATCGGCAGTGCACTCAGAATAGCCAACGTAATTTTAACTTTTGTTCGTTCGTGCATCAGCTGATACAGGATTTTGTAAATGGCACTTTGTTTGTTTCGTAAACATTAAGTTGCCACTCACTGACTGTCAGAAAGTGGCCTTCTTATACCGTATGGACCATAAGGGGGGGAATGTTACCAGATGCTCTTGCAGTGTCCGTGAACCACAACAAATTTTGGGCTCCCACAAAAAAAAAATCTCTGACCTCATCCCAACAATCGTGACTTCTCCGGAACTTCAGTGACCAGTAGACACCCTGACCTAGCTTATAAAAATGCATACATTTTTTAAATAAAAAAAAATAATTGGTGCAACGTGTACTTGTCAACAAAACTCTTCAATTCAATATTTCGCGAATAGGTATTAACATTTTTTTTATTCATATTCATTTCAAAATGAAATTTCCAGCTTTGCCCACCCCTACTGTCAACCTAACAGTGTGCCTGCATGTCAATGTATACTGTAGTATACATGTAGTTATGGGCAGTGATTTATTTCAAAAGTTTTCACTATACCGTGAACTGCCTTTCTTTACAGTACATCATGTAACTAAAGATGCGTGTCTCACCGGAGATGATGCGACAGGAAACATGGACCAGGTGCCCTGCTGGTGAACCTGAATCTCTGTGACACTCTCTGGCAGCGAGCTGGATGTCAGCAATTCGTGGAAGTACCTGGGGAAAGCCACACATCATCACCACTTACTCACTACAAACTTCATATATGTAAGACAAACGTTGCTGAAAAGAGACTCATGGTAGTCACAAAATTATGCCATAAAATGATAACCCAACCTAGAATTGTACACAGTATAACCTCTTTAATAAGTCCTTAATTTTGTATCTAGTATAGGAACACCAAAGTAAATTTGACTCTCTTAGGAAGTTTCCTTGTTTCAAGCCTAAATTTTGCAGTCAATTCAGAAATTACACTTCTTAAATAGTTTTACTGTGTGTTTTTGAAACCTGAGTGGTTAAGTTTTAACTGAAATTAACATTAAATTTATTATATCTAAAAAAAACGTTTGGGGGGAATAGGCCGCTAGGCTACTGATTACATTATAAAAGATATATAGGATACACAAGTACTGACAGGACGGTACTCTTAAATACACACACACACACACACAAACAAGTTGGATGAACACATTTTCCACGTAGAGGTGCAGTTGGGCAATGTTTCACTGACTAGGCCAGCTTCATCTGGCAGTGCGCAGTGGCACACTGCGCACTGCCAGATGAGCGATGGTTTGCAAACAATGAACCTAGCCGCCAGGACTCGAACTAGGGTGAGGCGCGAAATTTGAAATATGGTAAAAGGGTCATTTTATATTCAAGCCAGGCATCCGTCTGGATTGGGTGATGCATATGTGGGCCAAATTCAGAGCGTCAGAGTTCTGCACTATTGTAAGGAGGTAGGGCCCTCACCACTCTGGTTGTGAGATGCTGCTTGTGCTGCAAATGGCTTCACCTGAAAATTTACATTTGCCACAGCTACGACTTGTTTGGTGTCCGCTCTATGGCCATTCATTCTGTGTCTGAGAGTGTTGGTGATAAGGTCAATGTACTCTGCATTGCAATGAACGCCTGTAGCTGGTAGATAATATTTTCTGTTGGACAGTTGTAGCTAGCCTGGATAGGATAAGTTAGGTTGGTGAGTCTGCTGTTGAAGGAGGTGGAAGACTGGTGTATAGCATAAGAGCTACAACGTGAACTATTGTATGTGTATTTATGAGTACCACACCCTGTAACAACTTGTGCATTCTGTCTACCTTTTAAAATGTAATCGCAAAAAAGGTTTGTTTTTGATGATGAGTTTCATTTTATTTTCTGTTGTGGTGGTAATGGTGACAGCAAACAGCATTATTGTGAAAGCAGTATCTCCAAAGTAGTTGGACGTTAATTGTATACGGCAAAATCTGGTTATAAGGTAATGAATAAGGCCTCAAAAAGTAATTAAAGTACTTTACACTGAAAGTCTTATTAAATATTAATGCATTACGTGCACTGACAATTTATACACGACTTTACCTCATTTTCACGTCATCCCAGGCAGGGTTTGAACCTGGAAACGACTTGCTACCAGAACCTACCAGCAAGACGCAGGGGCAACCACGGAGACGTCAGCCCAACCAAGTTTGTTTCGCCTTTAAGTCAGACGTCACGCCAACCCCCACGTGTGATAGAAAGCCTGACCTCGTGCAGCCGATGCAAACCTGCATGAAAGAGACGTCTGCTTTCACCACAGATTGCGAGATAGCACCTGACAGCGCAGCTCCGCCCACGGGAGGAGGAGCTCACCCCCGCACTACAGAGAGCCCGTGGGTAGGTGAAATATATGTCCGTGCACTGCCGCAAAATGGCAGTTCCTTCTCAGCAGCTCGCTCCACCACATATTGAGCTGGAGCTATCTGCCAACTCAGTCTTCACGACCTACCAGAAACACTTCAAGACTTTCACCTACAACCCCCGAAGAAGTCTTCAACCCACTTCAACTACCCTTCTGGTAGTGCCACCCGAGACCCTTCCGAAAAACCGAATCAAGTTAGTTAGGGTCAGTTAGTATTATAGCTATCTAACCGCATCTGCTCTTGTCTAGTTTAGAACCAGTCCCCTTCACCTGGTATTCGTAGTCTACTTCCGTTTCAGTTCCTGATTAATTAGGAGGTAGTACAGTCTACAGTGTCTATCCCACACGGCATAAACACGTTTTCTATCAAACCTCTGAGTACTGATTCTAGGGTGACTATATCTTGTATATCCTGGAAACGTCAGTCCACCAGGGAAAAGCAGGAGACTGCGTCATTTACAAACTCAATTGCCAAAACTAGAATAGGACTGCGGATTCCCTTAACAGGGCGCACGTATGTTGCAAACATACCCATTAGACAGCCAACCATACTATACACCTGGTGTGCAGTACGGTAGAGCCACCACCACTAGAGACTCAATCCACAAGGCGTCTAGTCAGCCAGCCCAGCTAATTCACTCCATCCAACGCGCTGTACTGTTGCCGGTTGGAGTAATTGGGTACGACTCTGGGTGGCCCGGCAACGGCTGGCTTTACACCTAGCTAGGGATCTTCGTCGCCTGCTCTTCCCTAGTGTGGCCGACCTTATTACCTTGCTTTATGCCATATACTCATAGGAGTAGTGCAAAGTAGCGAGCTAGGAAGGCAGCTACTGCCTCAGAGTCCAACTTGAGCTGTAACCCAACGCCAACTGCCCTCTGCAGCCTAACCCCCTGGGAACGAGCTCAAGTCACCCGACAACTGGAAAGGCCTCACCTTCCAGTCCCTCCACGCTCCCCATTTCAGCCACCCTACAAGACCACCGGTGAGCCACATCAAGTTGTCACCATCTTCCGCCAGGGACTCCACGTAACACTGGGTATATCAAACCTGTGGTTCCAGCCCAGCAGAACCAGCAGCCCTCAGCAGACTCCCACCAGCACTGCCAGCCGCAGCACCACCTCTGCCCAAGGACTGCACACGAGTTCCAGCCGGAACCAGCAACAACAGTTGCTGGGTCAGGGGCTACGCTTACTCCAGGTAAAACAGTGGCTGTGTGTAAACCAGAGTTGCGGAGGACAGTTAAGCCTAGGGCTGAGCCGATACCGGTACCGATATATCGAAACCGGCCGATATCGTAATTATCGGAATTGTGCGCAATTCATGTTTAAATCGCCGATATTATAACCGATATTTTGCCCTAAGAATCTAAGATGATGCTGTTTTCAACTTGCCATAATTGGAGTGCCTTGCTCACTATAGTGAAACATCGTTGTTGCGTCCCCGTAATGTCGTTTTCCCGTATCAGTCGATTTTTTTGGATGGTCCCAACAAATATCCTATATAAACAATGTTAAAAAAACCCGCATGCTACGCCCTTAAATCATTAATTTACCCGCATGCATCGATAAGATATTCTGACCGAAAACCAAAATATATTCGGAACTATTGTTCATCTGTGAAAAACTATCTTAAAACCGGTACTACCAAAATTCAGTAGCGCCAAGAGCAGGTAAACAGATACTCCCTAACCTCAAAAGCTAGTACAGTATACACAACATTGCAATTGTTAACAACCACGTAATTTATTTTTGATAATTCAATCACTATTTGTTTTTAAATAACTCACGTCGAAAAACAGGTAAAACATAATAATTGCAGGCATTTCTTTGTTTCTAGTCAGCAAACGAATATTCGCGCAAATAAAACGTATGATTAATAGTTGTGGTACGGACCAGAACCAGGCATTCATAATGGACGGAACGGATTTAAACTTTACTCTCGTTCGACAATGGAAACTTAATAATTTTTAGGTCAGTACGGTAAATAACCATGTAAATTATAAGCATTAAAGGGGAACAGTATTTTTTCACTGATTAATTCTGTTAAGATAAAATTACGCTAGTAACTTTTTTTAAGAGTAATGCAGTATCAACTGTCACACAAGATGGCGAATGTTGTTTAATTTGGAGAATTTAAAAACATTTTGCGGGCAACGGAATTTTTAGCAAAGTAAAATATAATTTCAAAAATCGGATTTTTACATGTCAAACTCAACAATTTTTAGCACATTTCTTTTTAAATCAATGTTTTTAATAAAGTTAGTTTGATTTTTGCCACTTTTGTTACATTTGGCAGAAATTTAGTGAACATTCGGCGGATTTTCGAAATTAAGTGCATTTCAATATTTTATAATACAATACTTATATTGAATGATTGAGATATGTTTTTTCATCCAGTATTTAAGATATGCCCGCTGTTCATTACAGGCAATCAACTCAGTATACCCAAGGATGAAAATAAATTTTTTTTTGAGGTTAGGTTTTATTTTTTGAGGAGAGAGGTCCACATGCTGAGTTTTTTGCGGTAGGTCCCATGAAAAACGAGGTTTCACTATTTGGTTTTATTTAATTAATCACTATTTTTAAATTGGTTTTTAAGTACCCAACTGGCTGTGTTTATTTTCAAAGCAAAATTAGGCATGTTTTGCATTATTGCAAAACTGTTTACAATATTTGCAAATGTTTGATTTCGAGAGGCGGTACATCATCGAGGTCCTATAGTACCACAAACTTAAAACGGCACATTGAATGTACGCACCATTTGAAGTGTTATGTTTTTTTTAAGATTTTCATTGCTTAATGACATGCTTTTGGAGATTATTTTTGTCTTATAGATATGCTTAAGCTTAATATGTCGTTCTTAGATTTATATTTATCATAATATTTAGGCCTATCACTGAAACAATAAAAACCAAGACAATTAGAATTTTATTTAGGTAAATGTTAAAAAATTAGGTTTTTATTTTTTGAAACTTGCAATAATGTTGTTTTTCCTGGTCAAGGCAGTATCGGTATTGGTATCGGCAATATCGGTAAGTTTGTATCGGCAATATCGGAAAAGGCCCAAAAACCATATCGGCTCACCTCTAGTTAAGCCCACACCAGACCTTGTGCAGTGCCATCAAACCACGTGCCCCATCTTATATACTGGCCGGGGTCCAGGTAGCAGCCAATAGTCAGTCCAGTTATATCGCCCATGTCTGACCGATATACTAAAACCTTGCCCGACCGTGACTCTTCAGTCACCAGTCACGCGTCTTACCTAAGATTTTCAATTCCTACCCAAATATTCTAGGTAAAAATATTTCACTTATATACATAAAATTTAGGTTAACTTTCAGTGCAAAAAGGTTTTTTTGACCTTATTTATTTTAAAATGGTATTAATATAATGTCCATACGCAGGCTTTACGGAAAAGTATTGATGTTTTAAACATTTCCAAACTTATTTGGTATTGTTTACAAATACGACACACAAAAAATCATGTCAAATGCAGTGTCACATTAATTACATAGTTTATGTATACACTGCAAACAATTGTTTCTCGCTGTCGACCCACAACACAGTTGATCCGTCTATGTCAATCTAGATTATTTAATGTTGACGACATGCTGCACGAGCTATTTTGTCGTTGAGCACAACCTTAAATTCTTTCAGACATTAAAGTGTGAATGTATAAATGGGAAGGCATATATACATGTTTTGGTACTGCATCTGAAATCGTATAGTAAACACTCCTACATGAATAATAGGGATGGGTCGGTTCGGTTCTTCGGTTCCAATTTATACCGGTTCTTGAGGTTTGACTTGGAACCGGTTTTAGGTTAACAACAACTACTCGATTCTCGTTTTTACACAGCACCCTTTTCCCTAAAAATAAAGGAAAAAATTCTGGGGTGCTCCCTTTACATGAAAAAAAATAATTAAGGAGTGGTAGTCACTGTTTGGTGATGGGTGATGTGTAGAGGGAAGTGTAGTGGAACAGTCTCTCATCTCTCGCTCTTACATCATCACTCCTCTCCCTTCTGTGTCTTTATCACTCAGCCGGCCCCTGTAAGCAACACTGCTAGCCGATCGATACATTTCTCCACACCTTTGCCTTCTTTGTTTCAGTGCAAGGCAGAGAATAGCCTAGTCAAGGGGGCTGGAGAAGGGAAGAAGCAACTTTTTTTTTAGATGTATGGCATTCCAACACAGCAAAAACAACCAGCAGGTCACTGCATAAAAGAAGCAAAAAAAAGTAAGTGGGCCTTCCTGTCACCATGTAAAAGAAGCAAAAAGAAAAAGGGAAGCCCACTGGTAAAAGAAGCAAAAAGAAAAAAGAAAGCAGGTCACCCCACAATGTTTTGACTTTTAGCACCACTGCAAGTTATTTACTTAAAGTATTTTCCAATTATCACAATCACCACGTATTTATGTAAAAAAAGAGAATAATTTGTTACATATTTACTAACCTTAAATAAATTTAATACAAGATTAACCTTATCTACAGACTTTGTTATTGTTCTATTCTTCGGTAGGTGAAATAAAACATTTAATGAATTTTACCTGCATTGGTTGAATGAAGTTGCAAGCAAAATGGAACCAAAATTTTAAACTGTAGAATCGGTACCGGAACAGATATTTTTTGTTATTCAACCCATCCCTAATGAATAACTTAGTAAAATCGCTGATCAATTTTAACCACTAAGAAATTGTACGTCAAAAGTGAGTTTCCTTTCTCGTGAAGGCCGTCTTTAAACATTTCCTGCATAAAATCGACAGGTTAGACATCTTACGGAAAAAATTATACCCCCTTGTTGCTAAAAATGTTTATTGATATCGAGCGGTGCGTTTTAACATGTGCGACGTCAATATTCAAGTGCTTCTTACAGAAAAAGTAAAGAAACTTTTCTTGGAATATTATGTTATTTATAAAGATAAACATCTTTTGAATAAACTTCCATCAGTGTTATTTGTTAAGGGTAAGTGGTGTGTACTATTTGTAAAACATACATTATTTTATGTTTCCAGACTGCAGTTTTCCCACAATCTGAGTTTTTTTCAGTAGGTCCCATGAAAAACGAATAATAGAGGTTTCGCTGTATTTATACATCACACACACACTTGTGGCAGATGTGTAACTATAACAGGAATGGTTAGTTACCCATCGAGCATGAGAGAGTCGTAGGGACAGTGTCGGTTGCAGACGGGGCAGACCCAGGTGGAGCGTAGCTCGTTCATGCTGAGGAAGACGCTGGCATCAAAGCACTGCATGTGGGTGCAAAGGTTGGAGCGGCACGGCAGGGTCATGCGTGTGCGCCCCAGCGGGCAGACCAGCGACACTCGCAGGGCTGTCGTCGCTATCTCCCCACCCGCCTCCTTGCTCAGCTTCTGCTTTACTGCAACACCAACAACCAATCTAACATCCACACATGATCACTTACAACACTAACGTCAACACAACCTGCACACCAGGGCTATTCACTTAGCAGCCAGCAGGCAAAATGTGCCATGCCAGACTCGTTACGACCAGCCTACAGACTAAATATTTCATCAGTATTTTTTTTAAATATACACTTTTGAATAAAATTGGCTCATTTAATGTGAACTGTAACTATCACTAGTGTAACTGTTCTAATATATGATATATTATTTCATTTATAACAACTTCATGAAAATAAACTGAATATGTATGAGAACTTTGAAATAAGCACGTTACCCATCAAGCATTATATATAAACATATGTCATTGGCCCAATGGGAGAACTAACTGATAGCCTTGCTATAAAAATTTCCATATAATTTGAAACAAGAAATAAGGTTCTGAGAATCATAATTCTCTCTAAAGATTAAAGTTTTAGAAAATTCAAAAATCTCAAATCATAATTTAAGTGTATTTTCCTGGAAATTAGTTACTACATGTAGTGCAGTTATTGCCAAGAGAATCACAATGTGCAATGACACGTGACGGTCTATGTACATGAACATGTCAACACCACAATAGAAGTTGTGTTTAGTCTGTGCTAAATAAGGCACACAAGTAAAAGGGGTTTATAGACGCTAACGCGGCGGGGTCTGTAAGATCTGGTGCCTTTATAGAACTTTGGGTAAGTAGGGGTGTGGGAATGATTCTCTCGTGGAAGATCTCACAACAAGGAATGCCAGCCAACAGTAACCACCTTAATACATCACGTGCATAAATGACAAGTTCTGTCTGGCCCAAATATCAGTGTTGCCATTTAGACGGCCTTATTACCAGTGCTACATGGGTAAACACCACAGATTGTAATTTTCGTTTCTGCCAGGAACAATTTGGATCATGAATATTTAATTGTATTAGAGTGATACAAAATTGTGACAAACTAAATGTTATTTTACAAAGAATGTATGAAATGTGCATAATTTTCACCAATATTTATACTTACGGTTAAATACAGTAATTTACCACAAAATTGCCCCATTCTTTATAGTAAATGCACAGCAAAAAATGCCACGAAAGGCTGGTGTTTGTTTTGCGGTGCAAAAATATCACATGGAAAATTATAGAATCAGCTATTCGGGTTTGGGTCCAGGATTCTGTAATTTCAGGCGAGGAGTCGAGGAAAAACTGGACCTGCCCTATCACAATTTGTTAAATAACAATTTCACGTCCTATGGTTTTATTTCTTAATTGATAATTTTTAATGACCCTCTAACAACTTTCGGGAATAATTTATTCTATGACTTTATGGACTTTTAATTTTGGAATCACGACAACACCAACATAATAGCAGCATGGCGTGCTAGACAGTTCAGTGTCGTGGTATTCCGACTAAACCTTACAAAATGCTGAACACAAATTATGAAAAACGAAACTCCAAACGAATTAGAAAACGGCATGAGGAAGAGCATCTTTATTTTTCAGCACCTTGTCTGGTTTCTCCTTAGTAGATCACCGTATGACACTTTCAGGATTGACGTATTTTCTCGCAACAACTTGTTTTCCATTATATCCTGCATAATTAATTACTTTTAACTCTAACTCAAAAGTATAACTGCCCTTTTTTTCTATCCACTATATACTTTCCTTGCAAGAAAATCTATTAGCAGTGCAGAAACAGTGTAGCCAGCTAAGCTGTAGAGCAGGTGTCCCTCATTGGTCGCCTTCTTATTACTTTTATGCCCGGCTGGCGAGAGGCAAAGTGCTCGCTAATGCCTCTTTCTCTCCCTCACATTTCAGGACACATCTTCCAATTCCTTTCCTCCCTCCAGCAGAAACTTCACTCCCCACAACCTCACCATGTTATTGGCCGGACTTGTTGCTATGCGGACGATGGCCAGAGGAGGCGAGATAACTAGGCTATACAAGGAGAATGCATATTGGAACAAACTGATAGGAAGAAGGTTTGCAACAGCTACTACCTTTGTTCCTTCACATGTAGCGAGGGGAGCCTTCCTTTCCAGCGCACTCATTTCAAATCACAAATGCAGCTGTTTTCAACAGACTATCGCAGTTTTTTTTTTTGTTTTTAATCTTGCGGCATGCAAATTACGAGTAGCAACACTACAACCCATGTATTTTATTGCTGTGGACTCGTGAATGTATTCTAAATTAGTTTTTATTGCATTTTCCCTATAATTTTTGTATTTTTTTTAAAAACTTTTATGATTTTTTTAATGGTTCCTGAGAATGACCTCGCAAAATCACTGCCTTGTTAAACTGAGTACTCGTAAATTCAGGTGTCTACTGTAGCTGTGTTTGGTTATGTACTACACTATATCACTGTTCACTGTGCATGTGACACTGCAGTGTTTATGTACATATTTTTTCGCACCCACTCAAAGCTTACATAACAGTATTTGCATTCTGATCAATTTATTAAACACATAGAAGCCTTCAATTTAAAACTCCAAGAGAAAATTAAAAACGTTACTATTTTTGGCATTATTAAGCGATTTTGCAATGTAAGTAGGTGATTGAAATTAGTATCCTTGCTCGGTTACACGGACCTAACCACAAAAAGTAGAAGACAAGTCGGGAGTGCATACAAATACCGTGCAAATGTTAAGTGTGTTGACATAAAATAATATTCCCCTGTGTTAAATCTACATATATACTTTGGTAATATCACCAACATCCAACTGCTCTAGTTTGAGAGTAAACACTGTTTACATTTGTGGCACCAACAAAGTGATTATAACTGATATTAGCGCATTATGTGAAATAAATGAGAGATAATGCTGTACCACACACTAAAAATAGCAAAACTAACAGTTTAGTACTTGTGAACAGGAGCATACAAAAAGGACGACTTATTTTTCACAGTAATTCATGATCGCGATGTTTTGCTGGCTAGGCCAGCGTCATCAAGCAGTGAGTTATAAGGCCGCCTGATGAAGCTGGCCTAGCCAGCAAAGTGCTGCGATAGCGCAACTGCGTGAAAAATGTGTTGCCCTTCTTTGTGTGAGTGCCGGTTGAGGAGTACTAGAATGTGAGTACTTCAGTTTGTCCATATGTATATTTTTGGTAACCTAGAGGCCTACTTGTAACCTTTACTCACAACTAACAACTTGTAATAGTTTTCACGGTAAAAGAAGCTAAGCATTGTGGTTTCGGAAACCTTTCATTGAGCAATTTTGTTGCTGTTTCATGGGTACAGGAATAATTACCGAATTTAGCGAATAAACTTAATTTCTCCCATTTTGCATTATTTCGTGTTATTTTGTGGTTCGCAAAAATTTCTGTGCACTAACTATACATCAAAAAAGAAATCTAAGCAATTAATGGATGAAAAATAAAGTAAATTAATCATTTAAGTAAACAAATTTTTGGAAAAGGTTATGTTTGCCTGTCTGCTGTTGAATTCTTTGCTATGCCTACACCCATGGCCAGGTTTGCTATTCCAGTAATTTACCCAAATTCTCTTCATGTCCCACCAAACACAGAGATATCGCAGGTACTCACTAAGACCGCGTGTGTAGTCGGCCTGACGGAAGCCCTTTGCCTTCAGTCGGTTGAGCAGGTCATTGGAAGAGAGCTTCTTTACCAGGTAAATGGACACTGCAAACAGCCGACCATATTCCTGGCACCAGCTCACATCCACTCGGTTGGCTACAATTGCACTCATCTGCACGAAGGGCGTCACGTTGACTGGCCGAGGTGGTCGCTTTGGCTCTGCCCCAGGCTTGTTGGTCGGGATGGGGTTCTGCACACAACACAACAAACCTCACAAGCCCTAAACTGACAATTCTCGTATTTCCAAATTAACCTGAAATTTGTTTTTAGCTTTATTTGAGCATATTGATACACCATTTAAGGCATGTTTCGTCACTAATTTTAATGTGACTGTGATTTACTATCATTACACATGTAAATATGCATTCCATATTTTTAAACAAAAATTTGTATATTACAAATAGGGCTGGCTTCATTTACACTGAATCTAATGTAGTGCTGAGCTGGTACCGATACCAGATGTTAAAGATTGGCAGGTATTCAGAATATCAGAACCACCTGAACAGAACTTTATCTAAACTGATACAGCATGTCAATATTTTATTAGTTCATTTTTTCTTCCCCAATTGTGATGGGAAAATAGTGTTAGTAAATATGTGATTTGTTATATACGTTTCGTTCAAAAGATAACAGTTTCTTTTCGTTAAATTGCTTTGGCTAGGCAATTTTTTAAGAAACGCAATAAACTACAAAGCACTCATTACAAGTAGGGGTGTGCGGGGTCCCTAACTTTGGAAAATACTTTTGGAAAACATCACAATTTTCTAGTCCGGCAGAAAAAATATTTTCCAGCATCTTTAGGAAATTTTTTGTTCACGCCTGTAAGTTTATCCAACTAAAAAAAATGCAGGGTTCCGTGAACATGCGAGAAGCTTTGTATGTATTGACTCTTCATCTAAGAAATTATGATTTGATGACTTGAATCTTGCAGAGAAAATTCGGTATTTCTGCTCATTCCCAGATTTCAAATTTTATTGCAGAAGCTACAGAAATTTCTAAAAATAATTTAATTATGTGTTTACTTTAGTAATAACAGCACTGCGTGATGAGAGAAAAGTATAAATTTATGTTGAACATAAAGTTTCAGAAATAAATGCAAATATTATCTTTTTCACCGAAGTGAGAAACCACTGCAGTGATTCGATGCCATTGGAATGTGATGTAGCTGTGAGATTACTGAGTCGTAGAGTAGTCACTGTTTGTGCTCTCACCAAGCTCGCTGTGTGGAAACATGAAATTAGTCAACACAAAATACATTGTACTACATATTTGTTTTGAAAAAATTATAAAAAACCGGTTGCAAACTGGCATTATTATAAAGTTATGATGAACAGTGCACACTAAATTTGTCTTCTATGTGAGCGACATCTATAGGTTGCAAGTATCGATTGCTGGTTAATGCGGAACACGAGTTTCGATAACATAACCCAAACAAGACCACATAACACGTTATAGTGAACGATAGTGGTTAGGTTCAGCTGAATTTCAATTAATTTTCATTTATGAGCAGGATTTAATATAATTTAAGGTAGAAAATAATTTGGAATGACCTGGAAAAGTGATTGTGCAGAATTTCTTTAAAGTAAGCATAAGTTAAGAAATAAGGCACTGTGCAATAATACTTGCGAATGCCTCATGTTTCAATAATGGAATGATAACTAGCCTCAATCGACTTATAATTTGAGAGAGTGAAAAGATTTGAGCAGCTCTTAACAGCAACGTCGTGACAGTAGATGAGGGTGATTGAGGTGAGAATGGAGCAGTGCTGGAATGAAATGGTGGAGGAGAAGGGATATTCCAGAGAAAACCCACTAACCAGCAGCATCATCCAGCACAATTCCTCCATGCGAAAATTTGGGAGTGACCTGGCCGGGGAATGAACCCGGTTCACATTGCTGGGAGGCAAGCAGGCTAACCACTCAGCCACCACGGCCCCGACTCATACTATAAAATACCACTTTGGAAAAAAAACACAAAAAAGCACATGCTTACACATACACACAACTCTACTACAAAACTGTGCGTTTTCAAGACATGCATAACCACTTCAAGGTTTTGGGAAGATCAGTAGAAGATTCAAAATCAAATGAAAACCTATCATGTAAAACAGAAATTTATGATAAAGTTATATCAAAAATGTTACAGAAACTCATTGTTTTACCTTCTTCGCATGACCTAAGGAAATAACAACACTGGTTGCAAAAAGTAATTTCACTGATTTTGTTCCTTTCAACTTTATGGAGTCCATTGCATCAGTAATAATATGTTATAAACTCAAGCTTTAATAAAAATAATATAAAATGCAGTGTTTGCTCAGCACAAATGTGAAACAGTGGATCAACATTACTACCAAGTATTCAAAGACACCTCCCGAAACAATAAATTTATTTGGAAATGGAAGTGAATAAATAGCATTCAGCAAGACTTGTCTTGTTTATTTAATTTGAGTCCTTTTCTCTGAAAACAAAGTGTGGTGAGGCGACTGGCAAAAGGAAAAGGGAAAAATGTAACAGTAAAACTAGAACACAAGTAATTTACTAACGAGCATGCTCAGGTGGTACCATAACAGCGTGATCCCTGCCATCACACAGTGCCAGCACGGGACTTTACAGCTGGTGATGCAGTCTCAGCCACCTCTATAAGTATTAACTATAGTCCATACTGTATAAGAAGGCCGTTTTCTGACAGGTCTGCGAAAGTAGCGCCACTGTTTACGTCTCACTACATGTGACTATGTATCCTTCCACCATCAGCTGGTCCGTCAAATCGGGGCTGTATTTTTTATCAACACGCTGTCAGCTAATCCACTTGCCATTGTACTGTTATGCTAAACAAATTTTAAGATACTTTAAGACTGACATCTGTCTAAAAAAATAAGTAGGTTATACAAGTAAAAATATAAAATGTTGCAAATAATTAAATATTTGCTAACTCTTTTTTAATTTGTCCGAGATAGTGAATTTGGGTTAACATTTGCGAGACGGTCTGTTGTATCTATTATCACACTTTGGGCGTTATAGCTAATATATTCGAGTTGGAAATATGTGACGTGGAATAACATTAGAATTGCTTAAAAACTATTCACGCGTCTCACTTTCTACAAACAAGGAGATGGGTTTCATGAGAACAATATGGCGTATAATTTACGTAGACGAACGATTACCGGCCGAATGTAAATGACTTTTACTCCAAATCATTTTACATGAAATATATGTTACTTTAAAAATTATGCAGAGCTCGTGGAAAAATATAACTATTGGCATTTGTTTGTAAATTCGTTATATATCGCGCAAAAAAGAGGTTCATTTCTGGCTGGTAATACCTCGCATAATATCCGAGAGATTGCGCGCACAGTGCGTCACGGCAAAGTTTGAGCCGCTGTTTTTGGATAACAGATAGTGTATTATTTTAAGTTGATTGTTCTTAGATTACGGGCTGGAAATATATTTCAAATTCGTGTCGTTTCGTCACATTAATAGAAAAATTATTCAACAATATTATGCAATATTTTTATATGCTTTTCGATTTAATATCAAGGACGTGTTGAAAGCGAGGTTGGAGAGGGACGATACGACGTGAAAAAACTTTCTGAAGTTAGCATAACTTCAGAAAACTTTTCCGCGTCGTATCGTTCTATTGTACATTTCATTTTGAACACCTATACATAACTACATTATCACGAAGTTTAGTTTTTAACACTAACAACCATTGTTTTGTGTCCTTGTTAAATAAAATGCATTAATAAATGTAAGAACTCTTTCTTACCCGCGTATTTTCTGCTTTTGTGATGTGCATTGGCAGTGCACTCAGAATAGCCAACGTAATTTTAACTTTTGTTCGTTCGTGCATCAGCTGATACAGGATTTTGTAAATGGCACTTTGTTTGTTTCGTAAACGTTAAGTTGCCACTCACTGACTGTCAGAAAGTGGCCTTCTTATACCGTATGGACCATAACTGAGGAATTGTCCATCACTTCAACACCTACAGTCATTGACGTTGCATAGTCAATTTTGTTTGGCTACTGCAGGAGAGAACAGAGGATGGAAAAAGTCGCTGGAATGAAGTACAGTGGAGTCTCAAAAATTCATTTTTCAATTAACAAAACACGCACACATGCTCGCATGCACACGCACACACACGCGCACACACAGGAAAACAATGGGTACAGACTTTGATTTAGATATGAGAATAATCGTACAAAACCTCAAAATGCAGGTTTGTTTGAACCAACAGCCAAAAAAGGTAATTAAAAGCAACTTATACAAGTCAATTTACAATTACATATTAACTTTAAATTTAAAAAAATTTTATTCTTGAAATTGATTGAAATTAAATTTTTATTTACGTTGTTTTTCTCTAGTGTTCCTTCTTTGGCAGACACATGCTCGCTCACTCACTCAGTTAAAATTACCACTATTGAATTATTTGCCACAATTTTTGCCAATCATTACTTGTCGAGTCCTTTTCAAACATTTACGATTCTAACCAAATCCTCTACGAATAATTTCAGGTAATAATCATGCTCATCAAGATACCGCCACAGATACAACATTATTCCAAACCCCACTTACAATAAGATCATAATTTGTTGGATACAGTGTCGGAGATAATGTGATTTCTTCTCATTGTTTCCCAACATAAAAGTGCAATAAACACATAAGAAGAATAAGAATAAATGAAAAATTGCTGGAGGATGTGAACAGCACCAGTTGTCGAATATCCACTTCTTTTTATGCATTCGAAATGCCCAAAAACTATTAATGCGAGCAATCTTTGGCTAATGTACAGTCTGTTTTAAACAGACATTACAGGAAAACAAATGATCGGTGATCGTTGAATGCAGTCAGCAATTTAGCATTGTTTATATGGGAATTTCGATGCCAGCAAGATGATTAAATGTGAAATACGGTAAAACATTAACGGGAATGAAAAATTGAAAATCCGCTGAACTGTCATAAACAAAATGGTGATGGTGACTAGAGACATCAGCTGGAACTGTGTGGGTCTTCTGTCTTTCCACACTGTGCTAACTCTGTCTTCTATCTGTGTGTTTATGAAACACACTTCCAAGGCATAATACACGAAAGCGAGCTCACAGACCCCTAAATTTTCTAACCTCATATTTGACATACATTTAAAGGATTTGTTTGCTGTTAAAAAGATGAACGTGAATTCCGTAACACACAATTTTTGTTGTTGTTGGACATGGCCAAAATGAAAGAGATGCTATGCATTCTCTAATTGAAATGAAGAACTTGACCCGAAGGAACTATCTAAGTAGATGGGCAACAATTTCACTAAAACTAATTCAAATGAAAAAGTAAACTGGAATAAAATTAGATGCTTTTAGAGAAGAACCACCATTTTACGTTCTCTGACAAGACAACCTATGCAAAAGATGTACATTGGAGACTGTAAACATAAGAACACTATCATTAATAGGTAGACAAGAATAGGTTCAGCTAAAGTAGGCATATTTTATTTACAGCCCTCCCTCCCATTTCTGAATTTAAAAAAAATGTCCCACTATCTCTCTGCGAATGAACGCCAGATTCCTTCTCAGTACCACACCTATTCTCTTGGACTTCAGAGTTCAGCTGTTTGTCCCTAAGCAACGGCGGATACCGCCAGCACAGCTCACCAAACCACCCTGCCTCCCCCCGCCAAGAGATGGCAGCAGAGTCGCAACCCGGCCCGAAACCCGAGGGGTGACGGCCGAAGATAACCGAAGCCCCAGAGACACAAAGGAACCCCTAGCCCAAGATATATAGGGACTGACGCCCGGTAGAAATGCCAGTTGTTCACATAGATTGCCTTAGCTTCAGTTGTGCTAAGGCTCTCTACTAACAGCCACAGTCCTCCTGAAAACTGCTGAGAGTGCACAGAGTTCTGTCAGCCTTCATCACCAATGCCTTCTCTACCAGTGTACCTAAAGAGTCATCGCTACCCATGACACTTGCCTTCAAGAATCACCACACGACACGTACACCACACGTGGTGCCCCGGACCTCTTCAAAACAACCAGCCACAATTAAGATTTACCGTATTTTATCGCATATAAACAGCACATTTTATTTAAAAAATTTTATTGAAAACTTGGGGTGCGACTTATAAGTGAGAAAAATTCCATCAGACCCGCACTAACTTTTCATTTACTCCAAATTCACGGCCCACGGCTCAATTTCCAAACTATTCAGCGAACAAAATCACTTTCATTTTGAAACCTGCGGTGTAGGTACATCGCTTTTCCATCAAGAAACTGTCGTACTTTTTCACTGCCACAACATCAAAACAACAATACGTGCGGCGCAAAGACGATGTAAGAGAAAGACGCGTAAGTCACGGCTAACACTTGGTGCTCAAAAACCAACGCTAATGTGATGCTATCTCTTCCACTCCACAGAAAGCTTTCGAAAATAATCGATTATCAGTTATTGAGCAAGAATTAATTCTCTTTGGATTCTTTTGAAATATTATTTTCTGTTAAGGATTACGAAGGGAATTACGCAACGGAAAAATTCTTACGCCTTTCCAAAATTTGCATGTTTATATAAACCTTACAAAGATAAACTGCAGAAATAATGGTTAGGTTTTTACTTTTAACATAAAAAAAAAAAAAAAAAAAAAAAANAAATTTTTGTTGTAAAAATATCACTTCAAATTAAATTACATGTTGATAAGTAATTTCTTTTTTCCAATAAATGTATAAACTCCGGCAGTCAAGGCTGCTTCTCGAGCACTATATCAGAACTTTCAGACGAACTACGTCCAACAAACTTGCGGCGCATTGTGTCTGTGCTGTACGCTTGGCAACACCGCTTGCTTGCAAAGACACAGCTGCCACACGACTTTTGTCAACGTCGCGTGCATCAGCCACACGTGGCGCAGGCCGTTTTGTACAGGATTTACAACGATGAGCGCGACCTATAAACAATAAATATAATTTTTTTTTAACAACCACGAAAATACTGGTGCGACCTAATGCGCAGGCGACTTATATGCGAAAAAATATGGTAGTTGTTCTCATAGCTACTTAATTGTTCACTCTCGCCACACTCAAGCCGACAGGCTCCTTCACCTGTCTTGCCCTTCTACAAAGTCTGTTTAACACCTAGTGTGTAGAGGTAGGAGATAATACGGGTCACCGTGTTCTATTCTCGTGAGAGTAAAACACGTATTCCAGCTAACTTCTGTCTTTCCTTGCTCTGAAGTGAAAGTGTTCTTTTCCACATCCCGGTATGCATCACCCTACAAGGGAGCAGCAGGAGACTGCAAATTGGCAACTTTTTCCGACAGAGTAAGACTGTGGGCAGCCTCTAACCAGGACTGTACATATGGCTCGTACACCACAACGTCGACAGCCACCCTTACTGTGGACCAGGTACGCTTAGGTTCTTGGAGCACACGTACCGTAGAGCCCCCAACTATTAGAAAGACAACGGCGAAGCATAATGGGCCAACTAAGTCAGCTAACCCATTTCCTGCAGAGCGTATAAACTTGCCGGAGGGGGTGCCAGGTCGGATGAGACTTGACCCAGGAACTTCTGGATGACACTCTAGAAAGGGGTTTGTTGCCTGCCGCTGTCTAAAGGACGAACCGTAGCATCCTTCCTGCTCATGACATTTGTCCACCGACGAGGGAGCAGGAGAAACACACGGAGGACATGTTTTTTTTTTACATGGCCAGCCATACGTTGAACCATGCATGTGTGACATTCCACCCTTACAACCGTACCATTTCTGGGAAATGCAGTGGTATAAGAATTATCCTTTGCTTCTTCTGATTTTCCTTATATTTTTAGTTTGGCCTATGGCTTCCTGAACACCATTATTTTAACTTTTTTTTTTCATTATTACATGCACCTCACCACGCAAGTGGCTTGTCATTTATATCTATTTTTACCCTTTGGTGGTAGCCTTTGGTGCCCTGAGTATGGAAGTGGTACAGTTGACCTGCCATCCACCACCGTTCCCCACACATCAAGGGGATTCTAATTCTATATACTATGCCTTCTATGGTAGCACTAACTACTACTATTAAAATATTTATGCACTATATTACAAATCCATCCATCAGTGTTGACTAAGTAAGTGGAGAGGAGGGTCTGTGCTGCCTTACTCGATTCCCCTCCCCTCACCTATGATCATCCCATTTGGAGTCATGTTCTTATGTAACAAGTACCATTTTCGCACCGAGTCGACTTTAACCAGGTTCGTTTCACTTCTTCAATTGCTACTTCCGCATTAGTCTCAAAGTTTTTTTTCCATATTGATTTCGCCAGTTTCGGTTATCCTTGATATTTGACGGGTTATCACACAGAGTTTTTCCCAACAAATTGGCTTGGGTGTGTCACTTCCGGGATTATCTGTTTAATACGGGACAACAATGTGTTAGTTGTGAGTTAACCATTCATCAAACTCTTCCAACCTTTTGATGACCAGTGTTGCAAAGTCTGTAGATATCTTAAATTTTTCTTTGCTTTTCATTATATTTCTAACGTCAATATTTTCACATTCTGTATTGCTAGCTTTTTTTATAGTTTGATTCTTATATCTTCAATTTTCGGACATTCTTAAACCACATGCTGGACATCATCTGTTTCACAAATTACACAGTTGTAATTGTATAATTTTGTCTTGAATTTCCCGTGTCCTGACAACAGCTGTGATACAGGGGTAATTAAGTCATTCTACAGTCTGATATATTTTATATGTTATTTTGCCTTTGTCAGAATGTTCCCATCTCTCCTGCCACATTAGTATTGTTTCTTCTCCTTCAACTGAGGTGATGCTTTTCTACCTTCGGTGAATTCTATTATCTCACCTATTCCTTTAATCAATAGGTCCAGGGATATTGCCCCAACTACCACTTGAAGAGCTTCAGTGGATCTTGTTCTATATATGTCTTTGTAGCTGCCAACAGCGCTGCTCTGTGTCTTTACAATTAACTTTTTCATTTGTGCCTGAGATGCTGTTCTGTACCACACTGCTGCTCCATACATGGTAATTACTGTGAAGAGACCTTTATATAGAGTTGTCATAGTTTTGAAGCCAAGTTCCAACAAGATGGTAGACAACAATTTCATCTTACTGTAAATAGATGCATCTTTATTCATCGAGTATCTGATGTGGTCGTGGAATCGTAATTTACTATCCACAACCACACCAAGATACTTGCCCTTGTCTTTAAGTTTGATGGGCCTGCCTTGAAATCTCATTATCGGTGCTCTCTTAAGGTTACCCTTCCAAAGCATTGCGTTCGTCTCTTCTACTGCAAAGTTGAGTTTCACTGCATCCCCCACTTTTCTACCTTGATTAGTATTTTCTCAGTTTTGGCTTCTAATTTTCTTCTGCTCCAGGCTGGTATGATCATCTGCAGTAAACTGTCGAAAAGGACGTCCTATAGGAGAGGCCATAAGACTGAACCTTGCAGGCATCCCCTCGTCAACATTTTTCCAAACTTCTTTGTTAACTTGGTTGAGTTCTTCCATTGTAACTCAGATGACAAATCAGTTTCTGGCAGAATTTTCATGGTATCCCTTTTCTCTTGATGCATTTCATTTTCATTTTCGATTCTGTCCTCTGGCAGAAGAACTTTTACCAGTTTTTCTGGGTTTTCTTGCATATCAGTAATAGTTCTGCCAATAACCATTAGACTCTTCATGACTTGTTTAACTTTCAGTTTGCAGACTAGTGTCTTATATACAAGTCCCCATGGGTCTCCATTCCCCTTCTCTGTTACAAATTTTCTCCTGGAGTTCTTCTTCTTCTTCTGTTATGTTCTTACAATTCCTCCTTTTTATCGTGTATTCCTCTGCTGTTATATTTCTACTGTCTTCATCTCGTCTTTTAAGATTTCTTCTTATCTTCCTGACCTGCTTTCTAAAATTGTTCTAATTCACCATCCCCCAAGTTATTTAGTGGGACTCCTGGTGCAGAGGTTCGTAGAACCTTATCACATGTCTCCTGGATTAATCTTGTTAGGGTCTTCTGTCCTCTGGTGTAGATCTTCTGAAGTTTCAGCTCTGTATTACTGGAGTTTCTCCATTAGCACTTCATCAAATCTTCTTCCAATTCACATAATGGCGTATGTACCTTGTCATAAGAGAGTCTTTGCCTTTTCTTCCACGATTTTCTTTTACCTTAAAAAAATTAATCGCTGATCGCTGATTGAGACTTCTGTAACAATCCAAAATTCAACAATTCTGGCTGCCTTCCTGGTTAAAACTGTAATATCCAGCACAGATTCTATGCCATGCGCAGGTGGGTAGCTTACCCAGTTGATTCACGACATGAATATCATTTGCTAAAAGGAAGCAATCAACCGCCATGCCACAGTCGTCCGTTTCTTCCGCATACCTTTCTCGCGATTTTGCATTAACATAAGCTCCAATGACCACGTTGTCCCTCCCTAGCACTTGTATCACTTCGTCCCACTTCTCTATGTGTATTCGGATTTCACCCGAATATTGAAAGTAGGGGCTCGTTACGTAAATTTCATTGTTACTTGTTCGTAGCTGGACACACATAAGATGCTTATTATTTAGTAAGTTTATACTCGTTATTCCATTGTTAGGTATTCGAATCCATATTACTGCCATTGGTTTTTCGCCTGTTGATATTACTTGTCCTGGAAACCCTATTATTTTTCCTAACAAGGAGTATGGTTCTTGCACGAGTATTAGATCTAGGTTTCTCTCATTCGCCATAGTTACTATCACTGCAGTAGCTACTGCAGAACATTGCAAATTAGTCTGTCCTATTCTTAGAATGTGTTCAGATGTCTCCATAGTCTGTCCTTGAATTCCATTGCAAAGGCTTTATCATAGAAAGGACAGGATTTTGAGTCTACTCTGTGATGGTGATTTTCCCTTTTATCCAGTATACAGTTTGCACATACTGGATTCTTCTTGCCTCGGTTACATTTGGTAGTGTCTGAATACCTGTCCCACTCTTCTGCACATGTTGATATGATAATCTTTCGGTTCCTTTACATTGTTTACTTTGATGCGCATATTGTTGGCATTTATAACAACACATTGGAACTAGGAAGTCGCGCACTTTACATGCAGCATGTTCACACAACACAGTGTTTCTGGCTTAATCAAAATGTTCCTAAAGTTGGCTGATCTTTCTAGGACTACATTCACATTTTCCTTGCTTTTTTTTTTCTTTTCTTTTCTTTCTCCCTCCCATCATTAGTCTTACCGTCATCTATTGCAAAAATTCTTCTTTAGCAATTCCTTTCTCATGTAGATTTTGCCCCCATATCTTCTCAAGTAGTAAATCATAGTCTTCCTCTCTTGGAATGTCATAAATATTATTTTAGATCCTTGTTTCCTTAGTTGATCTAGCTTCAGTCCTAGGCTCTTCAGTTTCTCATTTGCTTTTATTTCCTCAATTGTCACGTCATCTACTGCTACAATGAGTAGCCCTCCTCCTCGAATTCGATGGAAATTCTTCACTTTCCATTGTTCTTCCACTGGGTTGATCTCCTTTTAGTTCTTGGTTGTTTCACTAGTCTGGTCTTCCTTTGTGGGATATGCCAATATTACCTTTTACGTTGATCCAACCTCTGGTTGTTTCTTCTTACCTTTGAGTGCCGATGCAAAGGTAGGTTTTGATGGTTCTTCTTCCTGCATTTTGTACTTGGTTTTGATTGCAGTCTCAATTACTTTCACAAAACCTTGTAATTTAGCATTTTCTTGCAATACTTTATCAAGTAGTGCTATCATCTTATAGAACTTGGGTAAAATATAATTTACATTTTCCTTATAAACCTTTTTTGGTCCAGTGTACAGTAGTCGAGTAATTCTTTGAAGAAAGCGCACCTGCTTCAGCCTTTATATTTTTCAAGTGTCTTACGTCCAAATCTTGTCCTCCATCCTCCCAGTCATCATTTTCATTGTCACTAATTGGGTAAATCTCATCTATGATTTGTAGAATGTCCTCCAAATACTGCTTATGAATGAGAGGATATACCTCTTCCATCTAATTCAGTATGTCTGCGCTGGGCTTTCTTGTTACATTCCAGTTTGTTTCTGGGCTCATCATCGTATTTATTGCCTTTTCTTTTTTGATTCCCATTGCTAATTTGGTTAGCTCTATATTCCTTTCTGTAGGTGTCCCATGCCATTCCTGTGTAGGATCTTGCGTGAAGGAAGTCCACCATTCCGTATCACTGATGTTAAATAGTTGTCAAATATGGGTACATATAAAAAAAATGCTCACTCGCGCACGCACACACAAACACAAGTTATATAACAACTTCTTGATGAGGGTGTCAGCATTGAAAAATTTGAATTTAATGAATTAGCAGAATACAGAAAAGATTTACAGGAATTGTGGCATTTTGTTAAATCGAGGTTCTATTGTATAAAGGTAATGTATTCCTTTTGCACTGTAACAACCTTCTGCTTGCAAGTCAGTACATCGAGTGAATATGTTTACATGTGTGCAGTGCAGGAGCTGCAGATCGTTAACTGGACCAGTGACCTTGAAGTGTCAATGATCGGATGCAGCAGGACAAAGCACAGCTGTGAGCAAGCACTTGAGCATCAGATGTTACATTGTTGGGAAAATCTTGCTGGCAAGTAAAGTAAGACTTCCTGTATTTTGGCACCATAGAATTAGGGTGCATGAATTATGCCAAAGTGAGAAATATGCTCGTAAATGTGGTACACTCTTTATACCACAAAACATTTGGTTCTTTCATTACAACCATTCAACAGAGGTGAAAAGACAGTTGGCGCAACTGCCAGATGTTGGCTAAATACTGTGTACTATTTCCTACACGCTGTTCAAAACCAAAGAGCATTTGCTTTTTATAACAAAACTTACACAGAATGGGTACTCACGGGTAAGGGGCAGACCTTCCCATTGACACGGAGACACACATTCGATGGGAAGCAGTCATCCTGCTCACAGGAAGTCTCCATCAAACAGAACCTAACCTGCACCTAAAAAAGAACACAGAGAGGAGCAACTTTAACACAACAAAACAAATGCATGTGAATACAAAGAGAAAAATATACAGTAAACTCTCGATACTAAGACCCTTCTTTCGTAGTTCCCAGGAAAGAGGTTGTTATTTTGAAGGGATCCTTATTGAAAGGGGGTTTGTATTATACATTTTTTTCATGGTTTCCCAAAAAATAGTTGTTACTTTTTGAGGGATGCTATTTTGGGGGTCTTAGAAATAAGAGTTATCTGTATGTATACGTATGTGAGGATTATGGATGGGACAATTCCAAAACTTTTTATTACAACTTCCAATTATTGATTCCTACATACTTTGACTCCCAATATTAGATTTTTATACACTGGGCCATTAAATGCCTATCTGTCAAATGTTTTTTTTTTTGGTATGAGGAAAACCAGAATGGGGAAATTCCGTGCAAAAAATAAAATAAAATACACTGTTAGACATACTGTATACATCTTGAACATGATTTGTAATGAAGTACATTATTGATCAGGGGTGGGTCAAAGCCTATTTTTGGCCAAATCCCAATCCACAGTAGAATTCTTTCAAACACACTCTAATCTTGTACCTGAATCCGAAAGCATGTTACCAAAAAAATGACCCCTTTAAAATATTTTTTCCAGTGGGGATAAATTGGGAAAACAGCTACAATAATGAATGCACAGACTAAAGAAACAAGATCACCCACAGTGAAATAACACTGACATGTGAAACAAAATATTGAAAATATGACTGTGAACTACAAGGATCATTAGCAGTAACATCACAGCAATTCACGCTCTGATGTTACTGCTAATGGGCGACCAAGCTAGGTTAGAAAGTTAAAAGAACTAACACACTGCCCTTTAATAGTGTAGGTGTCTATGTAGAGTACAGTGGATTCTCTATGCATCGTTTGTCGGGGGACAAACAAAATATTTCAATACAAGTGGTCTCGAAATGCAGTTAAATCAATAATGGGACCACAGAATGTTCTATGGATGCTTGCATACAATCCATCTGAGTTCAATACATAGATGTTTCACTGTATCTAGTAAAAGTATTTTGTGTAGTTTTCTGTATGAATAAGTTATATCGCGTGTATAACGTACATTAATAAGTACGAACACAAAGAAAGGTTAAGATGTGCAAAGTTTGTATAGGCGTACATGCTGTGCAGTCTCCGATGTTCTTAACTAACATAGAGAAATAAATGTACGGTGGTTGTTCCGTTCACATTTACAATCAAGAATTAGTTTCGTAATGGGACATGGTGAAATTAACATACGGTGGTTGTTAGGTTCACTTGTACAATCAAGAATGCTTTTAGTAATGGTTAGGATGTAGAAATTTTCGCAATCCGCAATATAATGCAAAATACTGAGAAATTACAGTAAACTCCCAATTTACCGGGGGGTGGCTTAATTGGGTTGCTGCTTAACAGTGGAGACATCAGTTCAAAGTCAAATATTGAACAACTGCTGCCAGTCGAGTGATGTGGTACTGATTGATTTTAATATCAAAGTGTTCAGGTACTATTTTTAACACTTTTTAACAGTGAATATGTGTTAAACTTGGGAAGTATTAGGAATTCAGAGAAATTGTCAAATAGCACATTTTCATTCATAGTAAGGTATTTCATGATTAAAACTGGCGTATGCTCATCAAAAAGGTGAGATCTTGTAGTTTACAGTCGTTCGTACACGCAGAGGCTATTTATAAATTAACCGTGCCATCGAGTGAGACTGGATGACAAAATATCCCATTAAAATAAATAATATTTGCAGCAAGAATGACTTCTACGCAAACAACACGTCACATGTGGTTTTAATAAACAAATAACATTTATTTTCACTTTGATGTTGAAGTGGGAGAGGAGTCAGGACAAAAAAACAATGGCGAGCCGACCTCAAAGGCTTGGCGATTGAAGGCCGAATCCAAATTATTACCAAGCAGAATCGCTTAAAACGAAAATATGTTACGTTAAAATATTTATAGAGATAGCGGAAAATTTAAAACTCTGAGAATTCGTTTGCATATTTGTATTTTACACATGAAAAAGAGTCATTTCATAGGGGCGTGGTTTCCGAAGCGAGCCGTGCGCACTGGTCAACAGATGGCAGCACAGTCACCTATTTCGCTGCTGTGTCGGGTAAGTGTATCCAGTACCTCCTTTTAAAAGTGAATTTCCCATCTCGCCTGAGCTCAAAACAACTTGGGAGTGAAATATATTATGTCAAATTAATGTAGAAATATTTGAAAAATACTTTGCAATAGATATCCGGCCTCTTCAATTAATATGAAGCATGCATGTGGCGACGTTAGCAGCAAGAATTAGCTACGGCCCATGAAGAAGAAATAAACGTAGCTGAACTATCACATACGCTGTTTCATTTTGCTTAAACACTTACACATTATTCTAAAACAAAGTTTAATTTGTTACACTAATAACAGCTGTTTTGTAACAATATGTAATAAAATACAGACATTTTGTCTACGATCCTCCTGCCCGCCTATTTCTCCTATGTCTGTTATGCTAATGTAGGCTGTCAAAATAGCCAATGTAAAATTTTATTACAATCTTTCATGCATCAGTTAAGATTATGTGTATGTGAATATGTTAATATGTTAATATCATTTTTGATATTGCCACACACTGACTGTCAAAAAATTTAATTCTTGTATGACCATAATATTTGTTTATATAACCCATGTGTACAGTATGTAGGCCTAAAGTAAACATTTTTTCTCCCATCGCATTAACTGTGAAATCGGTTATTCGTGAACTCTTATCCAGTCATTGTCCCGGGAGTTTACTGTATGTTCATTTGTAAAATTCTGTAATAATTCCCGTATTCGCAAAACGTCGACGATAATTCTTTGTTTAAGTGTTTCTAAAACCACAGTGCAAACTTTTTATTACCATGAAAACTCTTATAAACATTAGGTTTTAAAATTTTCCATTTGTCATACAGCATTATCTCTTATTCTCTTCACATACATGTAGGTAGATAAAACTGTTTGTGCGGGGATCACGTTGTTAAAAATGTGGTTAAAGAATAATAAAAGGGTTGAAAGGAAAAAGTAACTACGGCCTCAGAAGTGCTCACTTTACAGTGAACAGCCTATAGTTTGATTTGTGAGGGTAATATGTTCATAATATTACTACAATTTCTACGTCAAATCGATTCATATGGCCACAATACATGGCCACATTATCCATATCAAAATTGAATACCACAAACACTTGAAATTTGATACTAGTCAAAAGACAAATTGCATTTGCAACTTACATATCCATTTAGCTTAATGTTCCTACAACTAGAGTCGTGTGGCAAGGTATGTACTTAAAAAAGCATGATATAACTGTGGAGCATCGTTTGCTACAGACAGCGAATTTGGTTTAACGTCTTTAATAAGATGTTAATTGTGGTTCTTATGAAGTAGCAGTTTGGACATTACAACTTATATGTGAAACTTTGAAGTATTAGGAATTTGTGGAAATTGCCAGACAACACATTTTCATTCATAATAATAAAGTATTTTGTGATTGAAAGTGGTGTTAGCTCATCAAACAGGCGAGATCAGGTAGTTTACGGTTTGTACATGCAACAAGGCTATTCATAAATTAACCACAGCACAGAATGAGCCTGGATGACAATATATCACATTAACATAAATATTATTTGCCGTAAAAATAATTCCATCTCAAAATGTTGCGTGGTTTTAATAAATAACATTTATTTCTGCTTTTTTACTATGTTGCTGAATTGGGAAGGAACACAAAGCAAAATGGTGAGTCATCAGAAAGGCTTGGTGAATACACACCGAATCGAAATTATCAGCAAGCAGAATTGCTCCACATAGAAAAATAGAAACACAAAAATATATACATAGCTCGCAGAAAATATAAATTTTCTGAAAATTCTTTTGTATATTTGCATTTTACACAAGAAACACAAATCATTTCGTGAGGGCGTGACTTCCGAAGCGAGCCGCGCACGCTGGCCAACAGATGGCAGCACAGTTGTTTGTGCTCAGCACCAGGCTGTTACCGTCTACTTTTTTGTTGCTACACCGCTGAATAAGGACAAGGCAGGTACACACAATCGTGACAGGTCGGCCTATGTGCCACAATAAAGAAGGCTTACATCTGGGAAACACTGACCCACCCGAATGGAAACCCAGCCAAAAACTACTTTCCACGCACTCAACAATTCCCTCCTTCCCACTTCCTCATCCACTCTCCTACATAGGACTATCTTCAAGCAGAGACGTGCAGCGGTGTAAACGTAAACTTAAGAGGAAAACATCATTTTTCAGTGAACTTTGCAGTATTAAATTACGTATTTGTGCCCTTTCAAACTGTGGCCTGAACATAAATACTGCACATAATTAACACGCTTCAGCACTTCTCTAAATAGTTTAGTTCAAAAATGACTCGCTTGACAAGTCCAAATTGCATCACTTATGCCACTTTCAACTGCTGCTGTTTAGTGTTTCGCCCTCTGCAGTCAGCCGGCTCGCTGGACGTGAGTGATGAGTGCTAAGTGCTGATGACGTTACTATTTTTGTCTTCACTTCCCTCTGCGTCCAGTAAAGCAGTGTGGCTGTGGGAAAGGTTATGGTTTATAAGATGAGATCCTGTGTTTATCTAAGTTTGGTGGAATGCGCGGGATTAGTTAACTAAATTTCAGTCAAACAATGTGCCAACCTTGAACGTCATATGCCAAACATAACTGCTACAATATCGCACTTTGCGATGCAAAATCTAATTTGCGTCGCATTGTGGAAATTCGGCATCACAAATTGTGATGCGATACCGCTTAAATTAAACACTAGTGGGAACTAACACATTTTTTACTCTATTTAGTTGTATTTCTTAGACAGACATATGTATTGATGTCAACATTTTGACTAGTTTCTTTTATGAACCAAATGTGCTACATTGAGTTTTGGCATCATTTTTGAGTTGAGTATGTCTCCAAATGAGATAATTTTGTTGGCAAAATTCGTAAATCCTATCATGCATCGGCCTGGTGACCAGCAGACTACACCTACCTGAAGCACGTGGTCAGACCGGCCCACTCCTGGACAGATGCTAAAGGATGACTGGATGTCCATCACTTGCTGTGGGGTGAGGCAAAACTGGAAACTGGCATCGTGGATCCTCTTGTTTCCCTGAGGGACTGTCATGGGGGGAAAACCATCAGTTACACATTACTGGTACAATATCTACAGTTTGTTTGTGGTAATTTCACTCTTTTGTGAATTATTCATTTTCTACTTAGTTAAAACCATGGAGAAGCATTAAAAAAGTAATGGTCAGAGATATGGAAAAAAAGATAGCAAGAGCAAATAGAGGAAGGATAAGAAAGACAAAGAGAAAGACAAAGCAAGAGAGCGAGAGGCAGGCGGAGAAAGAGAGCGAGGGGCAGGCGGAGAAAGAGAGCGAGAGGCAGGCGGAGAAAGAGAGCGAGAGGCAGGCGGAGAAAGAGAGCGAGAGGCAGGCGGAGAAAGATGCATAAAGGCAGAGTGAGTGAGTGAGTGTGCGCATGCATGTAAAATTGCAAGGGGGAAGGAAGCATAAATATTTAAATACATATGCACCAAAAGACTACGCAAGAAGGTGAAATAAAATTTTAACCATCTGAAATTATTTAAATAATTGAAATTATAACAATCAAAATGCAAAAATTCTTCTTCTCTTTATAATTCACACAGTAGAACCCCTATATATCGTCCACCTTATTTAAAGCGACCATCTTTCTGTAACCACTCGTTTTTGAGAAACCATAAGAAATTTCAGTGAAATTTGAGGTAAATCTGCTGAAAAATAAATTTCTGCGATGTCTACACTCATAATTATCGGAAATTTATTATTACTAATTAAATACTGAATGTCAGACCTCGTAAGAAGTTTATGTACATAGTATAAAGTAAATACAATTAAATAACAAACCTTTGCTAAATGCTATGTTTCAATAGCACATGTTTATCGGCACACCACTACAGTACCAGGAGATGTGGAGTTTTGATGAGAAATTTTATGAATGCACATGTCTATAAACAAGTGCATACAAGTACTGGATGGTGAGAGAGCTGAAAATATGTCATAATGTGTAGTTTTGTAGCCAATGTTAACGTGGGCTTGCTTCTGGTACACAAAAAAAAAGTTTATTTTCACATAGAAATTACAGAGTTATTCTCATTTCTAAATTAATGTTTATTTTGGTTGTGAAACAACAAACTTACAGAAATATGTAAGTAGTTGCAGTCATTCATAAGGTAAAGACTGTAAGAATATTTGCTGGCACTCAACAGCTAAGGTCTTCAGTACCAATCAGAGTGAATTGAAGTGAGGATGGAACTGTGACGGTGTTCCCCTGAGAAAGCCCACCGGCCAAAGGCAAAGTCTGCAATGTTTTCCGCATTTAAAATATATAGAACTGGACTTGCCAGTAATCAAACCCTGAATGCTTTGGTGTAAAACGAGTGGTCTGATCACTACACCATCACGTCTCCTAGTCATTTATAGGGAAGACATTCATTTTTGCATTAGTTAATGGTAACTTGTTCAATTATTTCTGAGCATTCCAATTTTATAATTCTATATATAAATTACTTCCAGGTACTTTGCAACTAACCAAGAATTACAAAAAAATATATAACAACACAAGAGTACACGAGGTCTAACTATCACCACTAATTCTTCCATTATTTACAATATTTATAAGGATTGTGTATCTCTCATTCATTGCAAATAACACAACTTCATGACGTACCTTACTTAGAAACCCACAAATCACATTTCATATATATGTGCACAATATTGCTGTTAGAACATGTATGTGGCATTATTGGTAAGACATTAAATTTATTATTTTAAGAATATGATACATTACTGAACAATTCTGTTAGAAAGGAGTTGTGGCGTTATGATAAAATTTTTATGCACGCCTGTATCACACAAACGCAAGAATTACACAAAACAAAACCCTAAATGACTATGTTCCTAAATAGAATGTGGTTTGTAGCCAATAATGGGGTAAGCTTGCCACGAGTACTACGAAATACAAAGCCAAAATAATAAATCAATTAAATCAGTAACAATTATTCCACATAGCTGCAGATAGGAACACACAATTATCATCTGAGCATAAAAACCAGGCTGTGAATCAGCCTAAGATGCAGCGTCTGACAAGACCGTTTGTAAAATATTTAATAGAAAATAAGGTGCTATTGATTCACAGAATGATATTGTAAAAGATAAGTGCAATATGGTTAAAATTATTCCTCAGAACTGCAGATATGAACACAGATTACAGTCAAAATCATAAAAACCAGGCCGTGAATTACAGAGACTCCACTGTATATGTAACTCCTTGCTACAGCACATCACACTTCGAACAGGAGCCACTTCCTGCTGTGTTTTTATTCTTATCGTGAATGTTTCGTGCTTGGAGCAGACAACAGCAAAAACTAAACAGAGTAGATATTAAATTTATTTTTTACTTCAGTCGCTGTAACAAATGTCAAACAGATATGGGATCTAACTTGAAGCTCGAATGTTAAGTCATTTTATGTTCCTATGTGGAAAGCAACCTGATGTGTGTGAAAAAATTCTCACAAGATAGCTGACAGCACAGGTATCGGCTGCCTCTCTCTCTCATCATCATCATCATCTCCCCCCAGCCCACACAGCACAACCGTTATCGCATTCCTGGACAAAATTAGACTCTGAGTCGATCTACAGTGACCAGCACTATGCCAACAGGTCTGCATAATGATGGGTGCAGCAAAGGTGCTGCCATCTAGAATGTAACTTTAAACTACTGGCACCAACTTTCTCCTAATTCGTCCTAAACATTCGCACTCCCCCGCTGGGTCTTAAAGCAACTACCTAGTTGTTTTTAAGTGATATCATGAAAGGTGGATGAGACATGCTTAAAATCATTTAACATTTTTAATGGTTTCTCAAAAACAAGTTGTTACAGAAAGATGGTCACTTTAAATAAGGTTGATATACTGAGGTTCTACTATTTGTATTATAAAGGGAAAAATTAATTTTACGTATGGATTGTGATAATTTCAACAATAATTTCTGACCGTTAAAATTTTTTTATCACTTTTTTGCAAAGGTCTTTTGATCTTTTGATGCATATATAAATATTAATGCTTCCTTCCCCCTTGCAATTTCATACACACCCATGCCCGGACACGGACACACTTCACTCACTTTCTCTCTCTCTCTCTCTCTCTCTCTCTCCCCCCCTCCCTCTGCTTCTCACTATCTTTCTGTGTCTGCCTGTCCCCCTCTCTTCCTTCCTCTATCCCAACTTCTCTCTCTCTGATCATTACTTTATGCTTCTCCATAGTTTTTACTACGTAGAACAACTGGTACTGTCAATAGTATTGTTTACACCCCACAGCATTTTTTATGTTCTATTGACGCCCGACGAGATAGTTTGTCAAGTGTTTGCTAGAAGATACGTTATTCATTCACGAAACGACATTTTAAAAGGCAGACATGTAACTGTTAAAATTATTCTTCAGAAATGCATATATGAACAGATATTCCATTATTAGCATAAAAACTGAGTCGCAAATCAGCCTATGATGCAGTGCTCGATGAGACAGTTTGTTAGAAAGTAAGGCTGTATTCATAAGACCAATTGTTTTTGTTACAAACAAAATCACAGCATTTTTACAAAAATTGCTTTAGTTATTTGAAATCTAGTAATAAGCAAATGCTTTTTGCTTTCAGGAAAAAAAGTAAATAATAGCGCAAGATTTGCGTGTTGAGTTAAACTTAAACTGCGATATAAGATGCAATGGGAGAATTTTACATTTTTCATTATGTTAATGTTACATTGTGCAAGTATCACAATATAAATACAAAGAGTACTTGTGTAACAATAGCATCAGCAGAGAAAACCGAAATCTACAATGATATATAGGTTATTTCAATAAAAGTAGCTTTTACAGCTGAAAATGCAAATAAAAACAATTAAGTTATGTAGTGCAATCCTTTTTTAATGTTCTTCTAACCTACATATTTGTACACGAAGCGACACAAAAAAACTAACCAGTTTTCGTAAGTTAATAATTACAGGATCTTTACGTTTTGCAGTAAAATTGTTGGGCTGCAGACTACGCTACATTCGCAATAGCACGCAATTAGTACACAAATAACATGAGCACATGCATAGGGCATCGTTACCCTGCTACATTGGTACAGAACACAGCTAACCGGAAATTCTTCAATTTTTTTCCGGCAGTTAAGTTTCTTTGACAATTTCTGTTTTATAAGTTGGTTAATATGATTTTTTAAATATTTAGACACACGCGTTTTGTTTACTTAGGTGGCGTAATTTTCTTATTGTAAAACGTGGAGTGTGTAAGGATAACAGGAATGATTTTCAAGAATTATCATTTGATTTATCACACAAAAGAGCCTTACTTTCTAGTGGCAATTAAAAAAAATTAAAGTTGTACAAACACACTATTACTCCATTTTCACTGAGACACCTACTAAAAAGCAACTTTCTCTCAATTTCTTAATAACATTTTTTTTTACAATTTGACTAGCATAGTACATATACTGTTTGATTGGCTGCGCATAGAAGCACAGCGCACAGAAAAGTTAAAAGTTAACTTCCTGTCCGCCAAGAAGTGTTTAGTTTCCGTGCATGTACAGTGTGTCATTGTAGCAGTTACCCTTGATTAGAGACATTTGTTTGCGGTAAAAAATGTTGATAGATTTCGTCAATTTTTTTTAGTTGATTTCTGTGTATTTTTCGTCAATTTTAAATTCATTTCGTCACAAATTTCGCTAAAATTTGACGGAGAAAAAAAATTGTTTGGTAATATCAGAAAAAAAAATTGTATATATTTGGTTAAAACATGCTAGCGCTCGCACATATTCCATATTGCAACAAATTTTGGCTACTTTGGTGATGCCACAAAAATAAAATGGCAAACATTTAAGAAAATGCAAGGACTGTCATTAATTCCATATTGCTTGGCTTAAGGTTTGTCCTGTCAGTCATTATATTCCCATACATTGAGAAACTTGTTTCAGTGCCTACATTGCTGACTGGAATCCATAATAAACAAAAGCTATGGTTGCAAACTCTCAGATGAAAGCTCATACAAGCTAGGTATTTTTTTCATTGAATGACATATTTCATGGTTTTTTAAAGACAATTTTAGAATACTTCTTGGATCAAAGAGTTTACCACGGCATTCAATTAATTCCCTACCACCGTCAGACTCAATTATATCATTTAATTTTTTGAGACTCCTCTCACCAACCAATTTTAACTGTGAAGTCAAATGTGAGTGACACTTTGGAAAGCATTAAAGGCGCATCTGATGTTTTCTGGAGAGAAAAAAAAACCCATATTTTAGCAATTCAAACCTTTTTTTCAGATCACTACATTGTGAGGAGAGAGTTGCTGCCACTGGTGCACTACAATTTTCCAAATGCTCAAGTAATTTGCAGCTTTTATAACAGTGCTCTACCAGAGCTACCAACAATATTACATTAATTATGCGATGAAAAGTGAAAAGGGACGAAATGCAAACAAAATTAGTTTGTCACCCAGATCAGTTTATTTCCGAAACATAGCGAATTCGCTTCAGCAGCGATGTTTTCGAAACATAGCGAATTCGCTTCAGCAGCAATGTTTTCGAAACATAGCGAATTCGCTTCAGCAGCGATGTTTTCGAAACATTGATTGTGTCGACTTTTCGATCCAGACTACATATTGAATCGATTTATCGAACTAGTGTCTTGAACATGTGGATTCACAATGGAATGTACCTATATTGAAATGNAGACTACATATTGAATCGATTTATCGAACTAGTGTCTTGAACATGTGGATTCACAATGGAATGTACCTATATTGAAATGTGTAAAGCTGCGTGCGTGTATAGGCCCAACAGAAATATTTTATGAAAAATTAGGGATATAATCCATTCACGGTATCTTCGATACTTTTGAAAAGAACCTTTGAAAAATCACCCTAGGAGTTACATGTTCAATTGGTTATAAAAAAAATATATATGGAAAAAGGTTTTGTCTTGCTTTTAGAACTGAAGCACTATATAAATTGGTTGTTTTAAGTTTTAAGTATANGTCAAACCAACTTTTACAGATATGAGGTAGATGAAATGGCCCGTAGTTACGGCCATGAGGTACTTCGGCTTCCACTGTACCATTGCCACTATAACGCTATTGAGCTAGTTTGGGCCCAGTGCAAGAGGTATTACAATAGCCACGTGGGGCGTGGCAACCGGTTTGACAATGGAGCAGTTGCAGCTATCTGGAAAGAAGCTCTTGATGCTGTCACACCAGAGAGGTATTCGTGTGTTACCTGACCCCTTGGGTGTCCCTAAGTGTGCTTGAAGTGTATTAGTCTTACCCTTTTTTGTGTGATTTCCCATATGTGTCATTTCAGGTATCGTATTTTGTTGCCTATTATTATATTCCCAGGAGTAGTACATGTGTTTCAATTGTGCACACCCAGCACACACCTTCAATTCATTAAAATCACGTATGTCCCCTTTTAATGGTCTTTTGGGTAAACTGTAGGTGGTTTCAGCTGTTTGGAGGACTCTATTCCTGCTCCGTAGAATGTAGTTGATTCTCTTTGCAGGTGTATTGATTATACTGGGTATGTGGTTTCTTCTTTACTCTTAAATTCCTTAATAATTTATACATTTATCTGTAACAACTTCTCTGTTAGTAAAAGTAGAGTAAATTCTTATTCTATTGCAAGTATCATATTTTAAATTGGCGTGTACCTTTTGTTTTGATTTCAGTAGTATTCCACTTGTATTATACAATTCTTCTTCATTATGGTATCTTCATAGTAGGTGTCGTAATATATTCTTGTTTTGTGTTGATTTGAGTATTTTGTTAGTGTCTTCTTGTTTGTTTCCATTTATTAATGGTATATTTAATGCATTACATAGAATAGGTAGTATTTTATTTAGCATTTCTTAATATGTACTAAACTGTTGAAATCTCCACAAGCTTTACTGAAGAACAATTTTTATTTAGTAAAAGTTTTCAGGGAACAAATCTTTTCTTGGCCTTAGACACTTATAGATAATTACTGAAATATCTTTATAGGATTCGCACCTTGCAGCTTATTTTCTTTACAGCACTCATATTTTTTCACAGTTAGAAACTTAAAGTAAATTCTATTTTCTGCACAAAAAATATGTTATAATTAAAAAGGTATTCAAATTGTAATTAAAAATTGTATACCATTTTTTAGATGGGAAAACTGCATAGACCACGTTGAGAAGATAATTCAAGCAGACTGGGAAAGAGAAGTCCACGTAGACATCGGTATGCTTCCTCCTCTAATAATTCACCTTGGTAGGGAAAATGATGATAGCGAAGAGAGCGACAGTGAAGAGTTTGATACCAGGAACGGCGAAGGAGCAGAAGACAGGGAGGTACTGGCAATTCCTCTTGAGGATTTGCCTGGGTGTTCTAATTGAGGTTTGTATGAAATAAAATACCTTGACACTGTAAGTATAATGAGTTTATTGATTTAGAATAATATTTTTTAATAAGTAATATTTCTATGTATGAAATATGGGGAAAAGGTGAGCAATGCACTGTACTTGCCTACTGTGTAGGCAATGAATAATATACCATTTATCACAGTGAAATTTTTACCNAATATGCGGAAAAGGTGAGCATTGCACTGTACTTGCCTACTGTGTAGGCAATGAATAATATACCATTTATCACAGTGAAATTTTTACCTGAGTGCTACTTTAAAAATCAAACATTTACTTTCCTTGTGATGTTTATAAATTATTTACTTAGATTTGTAATGTACTGTAAAAATTATGAAAATTTAACTTTTTCCTTACACCAAATATGTAAATAAATCTTAATACAATAAGTAAACTTTAATTAAATTATATAATTAACAGTTCCGATATATACTTCAATCTACCTTTTTGTATGTATTACAACATTTCGCTAAATTGATTAGCATTTTTTAGACATTTGGAGAATTTTATTAAAGTATATGACAGTTAAGATTAAATGGCATTGTTTCTCTTCAAAAATAAATTTTGGTAGTTCCCACATGGACACTGTTAATAAAATATTTGACAGTTTGCACATGGCACTGTTTTTGTTTACAAAACGTTTGACAGGTGTCACATGGCAATGTTTTGTTTACATACTGCGGAAGGATACATAATCGGCTCCCTGAAAGTAGATCTTTAGCAGGGTTTCAGAAAATCTTGAAGTTACCGTGAATAGATTTTAATCATTATTTCACGTATAGGCCGCACAGAATTTTTGTATTCCTGTAAATATTGTTAAGTCACGATTCCATACAAACATGGCGTCTATCAATGTGCACTTGTGACGCGGTGGCAGGCGTGCAAACTACGTATATTTGTCTCGTACAGCAGCAAAATGTTCTCATGTACGGTATCTATGGCCAAACTCAAACATGTTTACATTTTACGCATCTGGGATGGTTATTTTGTTTATGAATGTAAGTGAACAAATTATTGCACAAGTGAAAAGCTATTAATTTTTTTTTACTTCCTTAGAAACTAAGTTAAAATATTAAATGTGTGATCTATACACACAAAAATACTATATTTTTCGCACATTTTTTGTGTTTTTGTTGTTTTTCGCGAAAAACTGTGTATTTCGTGTTTATTTCGCAATTTTGCGTGCCGCGAAAAATAGGCGTCTCTACCCTTGATTAATGAAGGTTTAACTTTTGTGCATCTGTACTATTTGCGTGCTATTGCAAATGTAGCCCGAGCTACACAAAATGTGTCTCACCACAAATTTTTTTTTCTTGTAATTTGCAGAATACTTCTTTTTATGGTTGCATTTTGATACATTAGATGTTATTCGGTGTGGGAATCATACTAGTGATAAATGTCATTGCGTCAACCATCTCCTTCGTATGCACACATATTTACTCTGTATACATCTAGTTAACTATTTTTTTTTTACTGGACAAATTTCTGCCATTAAAATAACATATTTACATAAAATCAATTTCAATTAAATATTTAGCTGAACGAAAATTAATTCTACACTACATACTTTATTGTTTGAAGAAATTTCAGAAAAAGCAGTGAAAACAAACTGAAATTCCCTCATCAAAACCGAAGATATCATGAAAACAGGTGTGTGTATTTATTCACAAACAAAATAATATTCCAAAGGTGTGAGTGAAGAGATTTGGGCAGCTCTCACAGTGAGGTCTTGAGAGCCTAAATATTTTAAAGGGTAAGAATATTCTGTTAAAATTATTCTTTAGAATTACAGATAAAACAGATTACCCTCAAAAAGATAATTACCGTTATTATAAAAGTTATTTTTTTGTCTGAAATAAAAGAGCTTGATATGAAAGCTCGGGAACTTTATGCTCCCTCCTACTTGGCCCAAACTGAAAATCCCAGGCTCGCAGACCTCTAGTACCTTGGCCCGTAATGTGCAAGCAGGTATTGCTTCATTTTTCTTCAAACCCCAAACACACAAAATAGCTTCAAAAAATGGGGAATTTTAAAAATTTGCTGTAACCTGCATTTACTAATTTGACATTTGCATCTTCCCTCCCATCACTTTACGTAGAAAACAACAAATCACTTGATAACACAGCTTCAAGAAATATAAAAAAAGCAAATAAAAAAAAGCATGTCAATTCATCCACTTACCAAGTGAAGATGACTTGAGAAGATCTGCAATCTTCTCAAAAAATGGCAACTTCTTTAAGCGAACGTCTGGATGGATTGGATAGCTGGAAGACATTGAATAGGTGGACGCATCAAGCGAATAATCTTGGTAAGGGTAGTAATTTGATCTCAATGGTCTCTGTAAGGAAAAAAAAAACACACACACAGATTAACTTAGAATGTAAAGATAAAATTTCCTCAATTAACTAGGAACATACTGCAAGATGAAGCGAAACCATGATTCATCTTGTGACAAATGAAGATTAAACTTCCTACATTATTTTCTATGTTAATAGTTGGACAGAGAAAACTGTAAACACAGACTATTTTATTTTACCCTCTGGTAAAATGTGTTAATATTTGTGCTGTAGTTCAAGACTCTAATCCAGTACAACCTAGATGAATCCTCAGAATTCAATCAATCACAGCACCATTCAAAAACTACAGGACAATATTTAGCATAACCACAACCCACAGAACCAATTGGAAGAGTACCATCTATTCCATTTAACTCGCACAGGCATAACATTAAGAGACCCACCAGGACGTGCCACAATCATGCACTGAGCTATATAAACGACAGAAACATCACAGGTTTACTCACCGATATATCAATTCCACGGCATGCAAGAAATTATAACACAGCTCACAGCAACAGAATATGCTGCAACATTTTTTTTTAAAGAAACTTATGCAATATTTCTTGCCATCAGAGCCGCCTCTGATATTTTCTATCCAAATTGCTACAAGATCACTATGCAAGATTTCTAGCAACAATCTTTTCCCAAACTAACCCTGCAATGCCATAATCTTACCACCCTAGAACACCTGTTACTGTAATGTGTTTCTGATCCACACACCTGGTCAAGTGTAGGCACAGTGCATATAACAGAGGCAAAATAGTAAACAATTTACTGCACACACACACTGAATACTTAATTGTAAACGAACGAAACTGTTTTGTGACAGGACCAATTGCATATTCAACATTAACAGCTACAGGATAATTCCTTGAAATACCACTACACCTGCCTTAAAATCACCTCTGCCAAACAATGGAATTGCATAAGAAAATTATGTTGCAACACCAAAACCATCAACTGGCATAATACACTCTATGGAAAAATGAATAGAACTAATGTTTTCAACCGACTACTATATAAGTTACCATCCCATCAATGATGCTCCAAGCAAAACTGTTCCTACCACTACAGAAAATTCAGTCAATTAAGTTTTTATACCAAATACTATCTACTAACTATTTATGTAAAAGAATTATAAAAATAAGTTTCTTGCATTTTCCTCTGTGGTGCTTAGTTTTTCAAAAACTACAATGGAAATATCAGGTTGTACTCATCTCGAAGAGATCACTAGTAAAAGTTATTTTTTTAAATAAGTATAATTAAGAATCTAGTATATCCACATTTCATGCACTTAAAGTACTGTTTATAGTAAACAACTGAGTAATGCAGTTTAACAAAGTTTACAAGAAATATAACTTGGTAGCTCTAATAGTTCAGGAAATACCGGTCCATACGATATCATGGTATAAGACTACTTGACAAAATAATGTGGGTACAAGAACGTACAGATGGCGACTGTTGATCCATCAGCATGTTGTACGCAGAGTACATGGGGTTCTCTTCCATAGCACCCATGTGGTGATGGTCCGCCATGAGACTGGGGATGTGTTTGGAATGCGACGGTCCGTCCACAAGAACCTTGTTGACAGACATGTTCCTATACGACTTCCTGAAACACGACAATCTGCTCAGCACAAAGCTTACTACGTACTCTACACCTCTAGGCATACGGGGAACACATGCCATAAAATCCTCCTAGAAATTATCGTGTACAAACAATTTGCAAAGACAAAGTTACAATTTCAATGTCGTAATGTTACTAATCGCAACGGAAAATCAACATTATTTGAAAGATTACACCTTCACATTTTTTTTACAGCTCCGAATTCCTCTTGGTGATGTTAATACTGCTGCTAACATAATAGTGATACCTTCAAAAATCAAATTCAGTTATGATTCAAAGATTTTGCATAGAATCTAATGGTGACGCAAACCGAAACGTCCATTTCCAAGTGGTGTAAATTACTCAGCAGCTTAAGTTACATTTCAGGTGGGAAAGGGAGAAGTGAATAAACTTTAATTATGCTTTGCTGGGAGTCCACAAAAATAACCAAGATATACCAGTCCAGCAAACATTTTACTTTCAAACAGTATCAAAATCTTGCAAGATCATCAAGAATTTTTAAGTTTAATACACACACGTCAGTGCAACAAGTAAGGTAACTTCACCAGTTTTCGCCACTGTTCCAATGCTCGTAATTTTTACCATAACATATTGATAAGAAAAATAATAAATTTTCTAATGACACAACTCTATGGAGTTTTCATCAGACGTTGTCGTCATGAACGCACCCAGTTAATTTTGGAACATGCCTTACTTAAAAATTTATTTTGAGGCAGTCTCAAGTGAATGTTGACATTTTCGTGCTGCGCAAAAAATTTCTTACTGCATTTGCTAAGGAGGTAAGTGTATCTAAGTCATATTATTTTTTATTTTATATTGTGTAACAATATAGGAAGTTTGTCATTCTAACTAACACATTACTGAAGAGTCAAAAGTTTCATAACATTAACCATGTTATTGGTGTTCGTAATAATGTAGGTTATGATTACTGGGTAACTAATTGTTCATATTCACCAGTGTTCGTAATTTGTGACGAACACTAGTGAATAGTGAGTTTTAAAAACTATATTTATATATTATGAAGTTAAATGCAGTTAAGAACAACTTGTCGTCTACTGTAAGCAAAAATTACATAAGACTATCTGATCCAATAGTTGTCACCCTCTGTTTCATGCATATGACGACTTCTGGTTCATGCACGTGACTGCTTCATGCACTGTCAAAATAAATGTTCCCTTATAGTTATGCATTGTGAAGATTTTCTAATATAGCGCTGGGTAAAGTTACAACAACTAAAAAATTATTTGAAGTTGGGAATGAAATAACATATTTTTGCCTAAAAAATTGTATCTAGTTAAAATGTTAATATGTTTTACTTATTCTTAAGCATGACTATTAGGAGAAAGTTATATTTTAAAGTCTGAGCTTTGGGATTACACGCAAATTAATTAAACAATTGCTCACTTATTAGAAAATTACCCTTTCCTTGCCTTTTTAATCAATGAGGAATGCAATAAATTATTCTATAATATTTTAATTTATTTCAAGAAAAATGTCAATGAAAAATTCTTTTTTTATGAAGAATCAGCTATGATAACAGCCATTGAAGATGTCGAAACTGGCTTCAGTGTTAAAAAAACTGCTGAGAAGAATGGTGTGCCCAGGACCACACTTTCAGATAATATAAATGGAAAAACACCAGCTGGGAGAAAAATGGGCCCAGATTCATGCCTGATGAAGGAAGAGGAAGAAATGTTAGCTGAATGTACAATTTCAGTAGGGAAGGCAGGTTTCCCCAAAACAAGGGAAGACTTACAAAACAGTGTGCACCAACTTGCAAAAGAACTCAACAAGGAATTTACCTTCAAAGATGGTCACCCAGGGAGAGAATGGTGCCAGTCTTTTCCAAGGCTAAATTCTGGTCTCACCTTAAGGACACCGCAAAATTTAACTGTAAGCCGTGTAGCAGTTACACAAGAAAAAATCATGTCTTTGTTTGAAGAAGTTGATGAATATATAAAGGGCAGTGATCTAGAAACAGTTCTGACAGACCCACAGAGGATTTTTTAAACAGATGAGTGTGCCTTTTTTCTTAACCCAAAAGGCAGTAAAGTTATTGTACACAAAGGCAACAAAAGTGTATATCAGGAAGTAAACACTGATAAAGAGTGCTTGACAGTGTTAATTACTGGTAATGCTTCTGGAAGTTTATGCCCACCACTGGTCTGCTTCAAATATGAGCACCTACCTCAAAATATAGTTGCATCCATGCCAGCACAGTGGGGAATTGGAAAATCCCCAAATGGATGGATGACAGGGGAAGTTTTTTATGAATTCATGACAAATATCTTTCATCCATGAGAAGAACATTTCTCTTCCTGTGGTATTCTTCATTGATGCACATTCATCGCATCTGACATTGCACACCACTAAATTCTGTGATGAACATGGTATCATTCTTGTAGCTTTGTTGCCTAATGATACCCATATCCTTCAACCCATGGATGTTAGAATCTTCAGACCACTGAAGAATGGGTGGAAGAAGGCTGTGCATGAATGGCGAATACAGCAAGTGTCGGATGGTAAAGATTGTGCAAATTTATTGGACACAGCCATCAATAATTCTGTTTGTCCTGAAGAACTGCAAAATGCATTCCATAAATGTGGAATATATTTGTGGGATCCATCGGCAGTTGATGCAAACAAGATAATTGCCTTCCACTCTGCCAGATGCAACCGGCCCAAGATCTCAGCACATTTCCTGTGACACCACTTGAATTTCTCAAGAACTAGAGAAATTAAGCCAGTTCATCAGAGCTGGAGATGTTTGGAATGGAAATGTAAGCGACATTTCTTTTTGAGTTTTGGAAGCACACAAAAAGTTTGGTGACAACACAACCTGGAACTGGTGTCAATTCTGCAACTCCGTCATCTGGTTATTCTCCGCAAGTTCAACTGATGACACCACTAGATGTTTCACCTGTCACATCTGATGCCTTACCTTCAGCATCTGATGCAGTACCATATGATGGAAAGAAAAATTTAGTTTTTAGAAGGAACCTATCTGAAAATGAGGAGAAATGAACTGTGGTACTGGTGGTGTAAAAGGGGAAAAGAACGGTGGATAGGGGAGTAAATGTAAATCAGGAGCTGGAGAAGACTACATATTCAATGCAACGTAAATAACAATTGCACAAATATAAACAAGGCACTGGTCAATCTTCAGACAGCCAATTATCCCTTCACTTTCTGAATAAAACTGGCATACCTGTCACAATCTTCCTTGTATTGTCAAGAATACAGCCTTCACACCTACTCTTAAAAATCTACATTGAAAAACATTTGGTGTATGTTAGTCACTTGTTTTGATTTTTTGTCAGTAACATATTAATTTTGAAGTCTGTTAACATAACAGCCAAATAGCTGTTTCTTTATCAACTGTTATTTTGATGTGTTAATGTTGAAATACACAGTGTGTCAGTATTCTGAGCAGCTATTGTAATATGCGAGCAGAAAGTGTTCAGTACATTATGTGCTACATACGCTGCCAGACAATGCAAATAGCTCACCACAAAAAAACAATGTGAAAACCACAAAATGATGTAAATAGCAAGAGTACGGGCTGGTATGCACGAGATACCATATTCGTACATTTGCATTTGACCGCATACCCAGCAGTGGTGCTTTAACACGAGAAATACCAAGTGATAGTTAGCAAGTATACATAGTGAAGAAAAAAGCCAGGAATATACCATAGACTTCACACTATGCATCAGGCCTGCAGGGATCCCATGGCAACTCTGCCCGTGATACTGGGCCAGTGTTAGGGGTCTTCTGTGCCCACGAACCATTTCCCAATGCCATGCAGAGGTGAATCTGTGATCCCGCACCCAATACATGAGCAGCCATTAACTCTACAATCAAAGCGGTGCCACGCGAGAGCAATGTCGAATGCCATAGAGTGGCAACGTGTGGTGTTTAGTGATGAGTGCCATTACGTTAAGTGACTTCCGCTCATTGTGCACGGGTGTGAAGGGGCCCAGATGAACACCACAATCCCAAACTTGCTATCGGGTGGCACACTTTCCCCATGGCAGGCAATATGGTCTGGGGAACTATAGTCTACAATATCCGATCCACTCTTGTCATATTATGTGAGCACTGATGGCCCAGTGGTATGTGGACGAGATCCTAAGCCCCTATCTGCGCTCTCATTTCTGACTGGGATTACAGGTGCAATATTCCAGCAGGATAACGCCTGACAACACAAGACATGGGTCACCCAGGACTGCCTTAGTCATGTATTAACAGTATAATGGCCGGCTTGCCTACTCCCCTTACACTTCCCTTATCGAACGTGAGGGGGAACAGTTGAAACGCCAGCTGCTACCGTGCCATAGTATCCGGGATTTGGAACACAACAGTCCAACAACCGGTGTCAACTGGACTCCACGCCAGACTGTGTCGCAGCACGTAGTGCATTGCGAGGGGATGCAACGTACTATTGAAGATTACCAGATGGCGTACCACAGATCCATTGCTAATAGTCCTGTTGCTCTGTTTATGTGAGTGTGTGTATTACTCATCTGTGTCACTACCTCTATCAAGTTTCAGTACCATCCTCTGCATCCTCCTGTGTACTCTTTTTATTGTCACGCAAGTGCAGTTAGCATGTTATGCACCATTTGTTGTATTCTATGTTTCATATAACTTCAGTAAATTTTTACAGTCCTCGACAAGGGTGGCCACAATGTATCCTTCCATCAAAGCTGTTCTGTCGGCGAAGAAAACATTCCTTGTAAACAAACTCTATCAATCCAATGGCAGGCACTGAAAGACCGACAACTTCAGCCCACTACTATACCTGGTTGCCATTCCCACCAGTTTTATTTTTGCTGTGATTATGATCATGTAATGTACTGGTTAGGGTTGTTTATTTTATTGGTGAGGTGGGGATACATAATTTATCATCTTTTGTTAGACGTGATTGTTTTGCGGTTCTTGAGTAAGTGGCAATTTGAACCTGCGTTGTTTTGATGATGCAGTGGAAAATTTAGTTCATACAGATATAACATACAAATTACTCTAACTCAAAAGTTATAACTTCACAGAAAGAACTAAATGTGATAAACGTGTTCATGTTCGTACAGATGCGAGAAATACTCAACATTTTTGGTAAAGTTTAAAACCGCTCACAAAAATTGGATTATATATTTTTATATAATGAAATACACTAAACAGACATTTATTTAGATTTAGGCCATGTACATTTTAAAACCTCCAACAAGAACAAAATTTGCTAAATACATCACTGTTAAAACTGATTTGCGGTATGCACAATGTGAACATTTAGAGCAAATTTAACTTCTACCATTCTGATCCTCCACGACCAATATAACTTTGCGATACAGTATAATACTGATTATCTATCAAGGTCAGGACCTCACTGTGACAGATGAATGAATAGGCAGGTAACAGAAATACAAAACTCTGCCGCCAATTTCTTACGATTACAAACCAAAGGCCCAGGCACATTACAGTAAAATGTAAATATAACATAGAGCCTTTAATTATTGCATTGAAATACATAATACAAAGACATAAAATGATGCTGCAAGAAAAAACAGTACACACATGCAGTATTTATAATAAAATTTTCATTAAAATATGTACAAGTTAATTTAAACAAAAAGTTCAAGTTATGTTTTCACTGCAATGTTGTATATTCGGTTCCATTTTAAACTTATTTTTCTTCTCTGTGGCTGACGATAAAGAATATCAGCCACACAGAAAACACTACATCAAAAAAGCAACGAAGGCTTTAAGTTGTTTTTTTTTTAAATGACAGTGCTACACTAACAAACTGAAGTTGATTAACATTTATAGTTACACCTGAAAAGTGTCTTTAGACAGGTGGTCGACACACACATGGGTTGTAAACACACATGCCACCTCGCACTTCATACAGCACATGCATGGGGCCACACCACACTGTGAAAGCTAGTAAGCAGGCTTGCATGCTGCCCATGAGCCCATGCATGCAAATGTGTCTGGGTGCACCTTCACATTATCACGATGTCACCACATTCCCCTGACGTGACGCTGCTCTACAACTTCCTATGGCGACAGAACAACCTCAACCAATACCTGCCATCTTGCCACGTTTATCTGAAAACTGTAAGAGCTGCTGCGAAACTTACACCAAATATGCTTGGAAATGTGACTCTTACAATGAACTCGGGCAAAGAAAGTGAACTTGTGTTGGACAAAACCTTCCAAACAACGTTTGATTTTCATTCGTACAACTTTGACTTTTTAAGCAATGACATTTGAAACCATTTTACTTACACTTTGGTAAAAACTATTAAAAATTGTGACCATCAAGTTTAGTATTTAACATGAAACCACCCACGATTTCAGAAACTTTATATGCTGAGCCTTGCCTATCTAAGCACAATTTGTGGTGATTCAATATTTTGTTTCCCAAACATTTATCAATTCGACAACATAATTTTATGTCATTCACTCCATTAAGAATTCCACTGTACCAATTTATAGCTCACAATGCAAATTTTTTAAACTATAAATTATATTACATCACATGTCATTTACACATCAAAACAATCAACACCGTTACAGAACCTTACTGAATGCCATTTCTGTGGAAGTCTTCATTAGCGGTATAATAAATACATGTTTAATACATTAGTAGTACTTGTACAGTATGTTATCACAAGTTTACACAGTTCATGATTGAGCACTTTTCCAAACTCTACTTAATTTATACATTTCAGCCAATTTTTGTACTCTCCCACCATTCTAAAATCAACACTTCAAAGGGCCCACAGATTTTATTCACGTGTCAAATTTAACTGCGAAAAGAACACGAAAACATCAACTTTTACAACTATATGTATAAAATAAAAAGAAGTTGAATTAAAAAAACCTCAATATCCACAAATTGAACCATAACACGTAACACAAGGAACTTCAGGTGCTTTTCTCCTAAGTTTACCGGCAGCACTCCTGTCAGTGTGTCCACTGAAATGCATACATTTTTTTTAATGCTCGGCAGATACGAGATTTGGCCAACACTCTCAATACTGATGCTTTGTTGTCAATATCGCAGATACTGGATACTGATACTCAATAACATTTCATGCTGTGGAAGAATCCCAACTGCACTCACTTTTACTGAATAAAGCAATATGTGAATAAATATTAAGCTTATTGCTTTTGTACAGCTGCATTGCTTTTGAGTAATGGATGATTTTGTCTGGAACTAAGATACACAACTAAAGCACAAAAAGGTTTGATATATTACACGAAACATTATCCTACACTAATGCCAAAAGTTGAAAATGTAGTAATCTGTGACAATTTTACTCGGAAAGTACGGCATTGCGTTAACAACTGTTCTTATTAAGCCTTTCTCTTAAAGAGAGGTGTTTGCTCGATATTGGTGCCTGTGTCGAACATAGCAATATTTTTTAAAGAAGTCCACTTGGTGTAGTTTCTCTGGATTGAACTTCTTTTCCTGGAGCATCCCGAACTAGCTGCCCTGGAACTGCCTCTCCAAAGCAACACAACCAGACGACGGTGAAAGGTATTTATTAACAGTTTTGCATAGTCAGTGCAGTCAGAAAATACTTGAATAGGGACAGAATTCACAGCAGCAGGTCGCTGTCACTACAGAGAAACAATTTGGCGACTTACTGACTGTCTGTGTGCTGGCATAAATAGAATGTATGGCAGTTGTTTCCTTTCATTCTTTTTCTATCAACTTCATTGTAGATGAAATGGCTGATGAAACTGAAGAGTAATTCACATTCTCTTGTATTAACTGCAGAATCAAAAGAACTAGTGAAACAAAAAAAGTCTTGAAACTAGTGTATTAGCATTGCAATGGTAAATGCCTGTTTTCTAAGTGCCTGCAACAAGTTTCTAGAGAATGAATTATGTAATTTGTACTTTCAATCCTGAAATCATGACAATTCTCTTTCTCATATGAAATAAACTGGAGAAGTTTGATCCCTGCAATACTCTAAAGCATACACTACAAAATTTTATGTATTTGCTCGGGCCAAAATAAGTAAGTAATTTGTGGAATGGCCATTTCTAGGATACTGGAAACAAAACTTGATTAAGTTATTTATTTATAAGGGCAGGCAATCTACTATAAATCTATTATTTGTAGCATACTGCATTTTGGCGTGTATAGGCAGTTTTTGATGAAAAAAAAGGGATAATTAATATTTCAGGTATAGGCAGCACTGAATTTTAGTATTCCTGTAAATATTTCAGGGCCTCATCGTACTAGTGTGGAGGGCGGCCAGCACAGCAACAGCAAACTACGGCAACACAAACTCAGTAGTCGACAGTTGAGTGTGTTGTTGCTGCATCGGCTGGCCTCCGTCAAACAGCGCAAAGGGTATAAGCTGCTGCGGGGGAGGGGACTTTGACCCTTGTACCACCCTCTGTCCCCACAACCCCCCGCCCCTTTTGTCGTTTTCACTTATCAGTGTCGCCCCTGTGTCGCTCGTTTTCTCCCCTTCCCGTTCTTGTATAGCTTTCAGTTTGCAATTTTCACAGTTACCGGTATTGTTAATAAGAGTGAGACCTCAGCATAAGAAGTCGCACTCCATTGCCCAGAAATTTCCTGAGAGCTATGAGGAAAAGTTAATTAGCTTCCAGAGATCTATTATAAATCTCAAAAGGCAGAACTACCACCAGCTAGGGCACATTGGAACAGATCAGACGCCAATATATTTTGATATGCCGGAGTCAACAACTGTCGCATGTTCTGATGCTCGGTCCATTAAAAACAAACTTGGGACAGGAGCAGAAAAACAATGGTGTACAGTCGTGTTATGTGCAACGGCGGATGGCAGAAAATTGCCACTCTACATTGTATAAAAAGGAAAACTTTACTGAAGGAAAAGTTTCCACCTGGGATAATAGTGCCGGCGGGGTAAAACGGATGGATGTCCGAAGAACTTGTCAAGGACTAGATCTCGTGTGTGTGTGGGTGTGTATGTTGCAAATGGATGGGGGGGACTTTAATGTTTGAAATAGTTGCTGGTTTTGGACAGTTACCGAGGCCATGTTACAGAGGCTATGAAGAAGCAGCTTTAGGAGGCAAAATGTGATTTAGCATTTGCACCAGGATATTTTGCAGTTATACTAGCATGTTGCAACCTATCAACGTGCTCATTAACGGCCATTCAAAATGCATGTTCGTCATCTCTACAGTCAATGGATTCATACACAGCAGAAGACAACAAAAGCTGGCCATCCGAAAAGAGTTTCAATGACAGAAGTGTGTCGGTGGATACTTGAAGCATTGCGATCCATTCCTGTATCTATGGTGACAAAGTTTTAAAGTCACTGGCATCTTGTGAGAAATGGATGGCACAGAGGACAATGCCGTGTGGAACATGCAAAATGATGCGAGTGATAGCAGTAACGGAAGTGCTAGTGATGGAGATGAAGGTTATAGCGAAGCAGGCAATGAAAGTGAATATACAGATTTTGTTCAGATGTATAGTATGTTATTCTGCAAAGTGTAATATTAATTATAAACAATAATAGTGCCATCTTCTTCTAAGTGACTTCTTGATGTGATGTTCAGTTAATGTGCACCAGACTATACCAGTTACCCTACTTATCTCGTATCTGGCAGTTGCCACGCAGGCCACTTACACACGTAAGTGATGAGCTATTAATCATTATTTATTTTTTGACTTCCTTAGAAACTAAGTTAAAATATTAGAGCATACTGAATGCAGACAAATTTTTGAACATGCTTTAGGTGGAAATTTTTTTTAATTCCAATATTTCTTAAATAAGCCGCACCCCACTGTTTGGTAGTCTTTTTTTTTGTAAAAAATGTGCAACCAATACATACTGAAATACAGTATTCCATTCTTTTTATAACTTTAGGGTAACTCAGCACTTTATGGGTGTTTATCCTGAACTACAAAAGAGAAAATAATCTATGAAGAGTATAGATTTGTTTCATAGACTTTCAAACTGTATAACCACAGCAGAACCCTGATATAACATTTCTGAAGGGGTCTGTAAAATAAAATGATAAAAATAATGGTGCTATACAGTAGAAACTTTCAAACACAACCCCTCACGTTTTCCAGAAATTAGGTTGTTACAGAAAGGTTTTAAGTTAATTCGGTCATTATATGTTTTTACGACAGTAAAAAGATTTTTGTTTGAGCTCAAATAAAAACCATCTAAGTTCTTTTTATAGCTCTGATTGGAAATACAATTAGTATGTAAGAAATTATTTATGCTAAAAAACAGACAACTGTATTTGTTTCCGTTTTAATATCTGGCCGCACGCAGCTTCTTTGCATGCCGCGATCAGTTTTCAGCATCAGTAAAACATTTTAATCATAACTCACAAACTGCGTGCCTTTATTAGTGTTGCAAAAAATAAAACTTTTGTTAGAAATTAAACTAACTACTATCACTGCGTCAGCTGCTAGTGGAGCAAAACTTGAAAACCCAAAACTCAACGAAGACCTAATAGAAAGTCTCGAGCTCCATCTATACAAGTTTCTGTCCCCTGGCTTTGGTGGGTACGGAGGCAACAAAGACTCACATTAATATTATAAAACAGTTGACCCCCAAACACTTACCAGTCACATTAACTGGATTTATTCTAGAATTTATATACCTTCTATTCTAGCACTTGGCTATTCAAAAACACAAACATATATATATATTTTTTTCTATTTTGCCTGTCAAGTCATGCCGCCCCCTAAAAAGTGCTGCTCTAGGTCCGGGCCTAGTCAGTCTAATANACTTACCAGTCACATTAACTGGATTTATTCTAGAATTTATATACCTTCTATTCTAGCACTTGGCTATTCAAAAACACAAACATATATATATATATTTTTCTATTTTGCCTGTCAAGTCATGCCGCCCCCTAAAAAGTGCTGCTCTAGGTCCGGGCCTAGTCAGTCTAATAGGAAATACGGCCCTGGATTATACATGGCATGAAACAGTGACGCTGTGGCCTACAGGGCAAGTAAAACGGTGTACGTAAACATCACCAACATGGCATCACGTCACAGCTGTGGTAGAATGTGAACTAACAGCGCTAGTTAGTAGAGTGCTGTACCAGTTCAATTGGCCACAAGCTGGTTGCAAATGTTTGCATTTGTAACATTCATGTACTATAATGCCACTTGCAGCAAAAAAATTCTGATACAGAATCAGGATCATATGTACTTTTTAAGGTCAAATTAAACAGAAAATCATTTTGTAAAAATATACAACACTTGAAGATGTAAGTAACTTATTTTATTTGTGTAGGAATGGTTTATGTGATCAGTGAAATATTTATTTATGTTATATGTAGCTGAAATGAAATGGTTATGGTTGCTATTCGACTTCAAAACTATTCGCATGTTATTCAAAAATTTTACAGTACAATTGAAAAATATTTAAACATCAAAATCCTATATTTGCACTATCTAATTGGCATCAACCCGGCCTTACTATTTTCAAAGATTCATTTGAAAAATGCTCAATCATTTGTTATTCAGATTTAAAAAACCATGAAAACTTCATTTTCTATGGTTTTTAACATGTCAATGTAACAATTGTGCAAACCATGGTTATGGTGAAACCCAGAATATCTTACTTTGAAATCAGTACGATAATTTCTGCTATAAGTATTACTAAAACTTAAAAATATTGTTTCAGGAAGATGCTTTCAGTCCAAATTATATTTGGGGTTAATGCCTTCATGCCAAACAGTGCTTGGTACAAACTACCTTGAAACCTTCTCATTCTTGGGATCAATAATGCAAGGAAAGAACTATAGGGATAAATGCCCACAGGGCAAAAATGCATTTATCAATTACACACAAAATCAGATTTCATTTCAAAGCTGGCCCTTATTCAAGTCTTCAAAGTGAATACTAGATATTATTGTTGTATTCCTGAACTAAACTTTTGCAAACTGATTCAACATTACTTTAAATAATTTGCTGTTATATCTTATTTTCAGTTACTACTGTAATTATAAACCAAAAGTTATCCACAGTTTGCAATAAACTTACTTCTGGACTGGGGCACCTGTCTAAACCAAATGTATGTACATTCAACCCCCATATGTAAAGGGTCTCATACAGGATAGTTTGTATGCAAAAACTTGGGCATTGCCTCTGAAAGCCCCTTTTTAATAAACCTCTATATTGATAGTTGTCGAAATAATGCTCAATCTTCTCACAGAAGTAAAACTAATTAACTGTCTCGGATATTAGGCACATCTGTGCTCAGATGATATTAAGCCAAAAACTATCTGTCATTTCACTAGCCAAAGCAGTGCACAGCGTTGCCAAATGTATGAAGCTGCAATGCCATCGGAGGCGGCTCAGCTACTATGGTAGCAGGGCTTTACAGCGCGGGGCACCATGCGAACATTCACTCTTGGCCAATTAAGGCTCGGAAAAAAATGGCTACTTGCATGAAGTCTACTACTAATACCATAATCTAATTGTAGTTCTAGTCTTGTTTACTCTGATAAATAATGCATTATGAGTTTAATGCAACAAAATATAATCAAACAAAAAGTATGCCATATTTTAAATTATTATGAACTAGGAGTGAATGTTGGATATAAAATATCACCGAGATGTAGGAGTACTCGTGAGTGCACAACCATACATATAGTTCACATTAGAATGCTCTTCTAATTAGGAGCTGGTAAGGAAAACTCCAATCGTACCCTCTTGTTGGCATCCAGAAATGTATACCACCAGCATACAGAAACAATGTAATTACAACTTGAGCCACAGTATGGCCAATACTGAAACTACTAAACCTGTAACGTTCCTTCATGCCTGAATACGTTGAGATTTTTTGTACAGATTGTTATCCACACCAAGACTGTTTTACACGTTATTATAACGTAGTGCTAACATTCTGAACCAATAGTGAAATACGTATTCACTCACAAAGTACCAGAAAAATTGCACATTTGTAACGACTTTCAAAAACTGGCTTGAGAACTGCATTAATGAACTATTTAATATGTAATTAGAGTGTACGCTACACGTTAAACAACAAAACTTACTTCAAATCTTACAACAAAAAGCTTTTTCATTCCAAGCTAGCTAATCAGAACATGATGTTTACCACACAGAAAAATGACCTTATTAGCAAGACGTGCAATGCAGGATGTGGAAAGTTACCTGTGCATCTTAAAGTACTTGGTACAGCTACGCGAACGGATGGACTCAAATTTTCAACTCTTACACTGCTTTACGGAATGTGCTGGGCTGTCAGTTGCCACAAAAAAATGATTAGTACTTGGCACACCCTGCCTATCCAACGTCGAAGGATACCCTTCAGTTCACTACTGTACTCTAAAGCAAAGAAAAACAATGCACTCTATAATCATACATTATCATCATTCAGTAAAACCTTTTTCTACCGAATATCTCTTGCATAATACACATTCACATCACTTCTCTGTTTTTGTGACATACAAACACTAAAACGTTTAAAGCTATAATGTTGAAAATACAAAATACTGTAATTACGATTAAAAGTAAGCACAACTACAGATATTATTTTACAGCATATTTAAAGCCAGCATAGGTTCAGTATTAACATTTAGTATGCGAGAACAACGGTACATTGTGATCATAAAGCCACTAGCTAATTAATGCAAAACAAATATAAAAAGTGAAAAAAGTGTCACTTGTTTTCATAAGCTGTAAAGTGCTAGAAATAATTTAAATAATTAAGTGAACAGTAACCAATACAAGGTAATTAGCAGTTAAGTGAGCACTTCCTACACCAACTTTCAAAATAATTTGTAACTATATAGATATCTTATTTGGACTTCATGGACTGCCTACAGTGCCTAGAAAGTAAAACGAAAAACCACGCAACATAGAAAATTTTTTTAGCAAACATGCAAAAATCTCTATATACACTACTTACAAATATCATGGGAAGAATCTGAATATCAGCAATCCNCTTCGCAACATAGAAAAAATTTTTAGCAAACATGCAAAAATCTCTATATACACTACTTACAAATATCATGGGAAGAATCTGAATATCAGCAATCCAGTTGTCAACAAAAAAAAATGTTAGGAAAATAAAATAATTAAAAGGTCATAAAAGTCATGCCACCGGAAAAAAAGACAAGTCGTAACTTTCTTGTTGATTAGCACATACAGTAGATCATTTATGGAAAAATGTACCCCAAAGAAAATGAAACAAGAAATACAAGTGTGTCTACGAGTTGGTAAAAATATAATGTGTTCTGTAGTTTAGCATCTTCATGCAGTTACTTGTCTGTATTTTTTTTGGATTGATGACGTTTGACAGATAACTAGGTAGGTTTTAGCATATATCATTTGTTTTCCACCATCACCATCTACATTCTCATTCCTGTCTGTATAATTAATGCAAATTTCTTTATATTATAATAGTGTCCTGTAACTTTTACACCCGTCTGATGGAGTTGGGGGCCAGGATAATTGTTTGGATGTGGGTCCTGGGTCACACTCCACGCACCCTTACCAAAAAGATGTTCACCGGCGGGGCTGTGTGTTGGAGGGCGCTGAGGGGTGGTTATTGGTGGGTGGGGAGGTAAGGGGAGAGAGCATTCCGCATTCACGTGACAACGGCCGCAAAAGTTACTGTTTTAATACTAAAATAACTTTGGAAAAACCAATTTTTATGCAACAAATGGCACATTTTTATTTTCATACGCATATACAAATGTGTTCAATTATTTTCAACTATATTTGCAAAATTTGCATGTTACCTACCGTAGGGTAAAACATGTATAAAATATGTACGTTATTATATTTTCTTACGTAAATACGGCACATTGTTTATTTCGTATACGTCAAGTTGCCACTCGCTGACTGTCACGATCGTGCCAAGTTATGAGATAGAAAGTGTACTAGTATTGTACCAGAAACATGTTTAAATATTTGTACCTAAGCCCAAAAAAAATATATTTCAGAAAAACTTATAAATGTGCAAAAACCTTCCCTTTAAAAAATAAAAGTAAAATAAGCAAGCCTAAACCAACAACTTATCTTCCTGGAAAAGAGCAGGAAATCACTGCAACCATTACACAACAGCATATGCATGTACACGTCTATAAAAGGTATACATCATATGGTACAATAATGCCTGTGGAAACTGTGTGCTAATGAAAAAAACATTTTCTATTTCTTTACATTTCAAAGAACAAGTTAAAAAAAAACACACTAAAATACAAATCACCATACAAGTGCTCTTAATTACTCTTATTACAGTGAATTTAAAGCTATGCAGTTACATCAATTCACAGCACACAGTGATCCAGTAAAATTTACTGTTGAACCAGTATTAGTTAATGGACCTTGCAAGTTACTATGGTATGTAGTTTTTTGTGAAACTCTCAAACAATACCATTCACAAACTTGGGAGGAAATATCATTACACGAAAGCCAATATTCAACCTATAACACATTGACTTCTGTTCACCTGCCAAATGTACCTAAATGTAAGTAAGGCAGTGATATTAAACACGTGAGCAAACTAGAAGCAGCCATGGTCAAGCATACTACTTACAATGTGCATTGGGTTTTTATCCCATGGAGAAGTTAAGTGCACTTATTTATGTGCAACCAGTTCACATAAGTTCTGTTCACCACACACTTTGACCAAATAGTGCCATAGAACTACTCAATATTTTCAATTATTCAAGAGACAACTACAGTTTCAAAGATTTTGATTCAGACATTTATTTTATATGAGGAAAGTCAATAAGCTGTTTTGTCAGGAGCACATGAAATGACCAAATCGACCAGAAATAAATGTTTAACTGAAATGTGATAATGCAATTTTATGATTTAGGCCTACCTTGCCAAATGGCGACACACTGAATATCGTGATCTGGCAAAGTTATGTCATAATCACTGCTTGCATTAAAATTGTATATGTGAAAAACATTCAGATAAGAAAAGTATTTATTGAAAATTAATGTTAAGTTCAATGCTGTAAAATCTGTGCTTGGAAGAATTTTCCTGCACCGAATGTTGTAAACTACAATGGAAGTGTGTAGTCAAAATATTGAGAGATTTGACACAGCCCTTGCGCTTAAAACTAGCATTACTCACGTAATGTTATTGCTGCACAATAGGCAGCTTGTCCGGGCACGTTTGCACACTGAATCCTGTGTACCATCAGCTGGTTTCGCTCAAATAATGCACGGAAATGTATTTGCTGAAGATGGTTCACGACAACGCGAACCTTTTTGAAATAAACCTTTGGAAAATATAATTGCCCTGCCTGCAAGTATATTAACAGACACACTGACAGAAACGTGCCCACTAAAGTTGGCAACGACAGAGCGAAGGTAGTTCCCTGCCTTGTATCTCAAAAGTATTAGGAAAACATTTGAGTAAACTGGAAATGCTTTACTTCCTGTATTTTTAATGCATACAAGTGTATGAATTAGCCAAATCTTAAAATATTTACTTTTCTAATAGTTTCATAGTTTTACCTGACCAGTGCATAAATAATGTGAGCAGACCCATCGCAAAGTTAATTTTACATAATATGGTGGAATATGGAATGTAAGTACACGTAGAGCTTTAGCAGGGCTTTCAAAAATGCTCACTTTACCGTGAACAGCATTTTTTTACCACAGCTTCATTATCATTAGTCTGTATGTTTTGATTACCACTTATTTAATTGTATGTTTCAGTGAATATATAAATGATAATACACGAGGGGGATAAAAAATAAAAATAGGTGGAATTGTAGTGACATGAACAGATATTTTCGCCTGCCTACTGCATAACATTTCTGATATTATAAATTTATACAAAGTGTTATTTGTTAGAAAAGATGTTAACATCCGGCTGACCACGTTTGTTCTCATTTTCTCGTTTGGCGATCAAAGCTGCTCGTCACCAGAATGGCTGTTGCGAACAAATTAAATTTTCTCCCAACACACCACAAATTTCTCAATATCTCCAATACATTAACCTGTTTCACAACAAACATAGCACAGCTGAATTGAAATAGGCTACATAGAGTATCTCTTACTAAAACTTAGCAAGTCAGACACAAGCAAATGTTTTGAAAGCTTACAGTGTTAACACAAGTTCTTAAGTTGTTTGGATGTTACGATACTTTACTTCTTCACGGTATGTATAACAATTGTAACAACTTTTAATAAGTACTGAAATGCCTACTGAAACACTTTCTATACGCATGGTAAATATTCTGCTGATTTGAATTTATACAATGAAAATACAAATGGACTAACACAAACTTAAGCTACCATTATACCATATTGCTCACCAGTCTCTCTTAAAATACTGTGTAGATTTTTAATTAATGTTGACGACTTTGCTTGCCATATCTCACAGGCTACAATAAATCAGTCTCTTTAACCAACTACTACTTTTCTTAGCTCCCTTACTATGCAGTAATTAAAGACAAGCCCTTACATGACGTAATCATTCCATCATGATGTGTATACATTAAATAGCTTTTTAAAATTATTACATCAACCGCTATGGCTCAAACTGCAGGTGCGAAACAGTAGGATTTTCCATGTGATTATATTTGTCTTAGAACATTAATCTAAGCATGGATATTTACATAACTATAACACATACTTATGACACTGCTATTCTGTATGAAAAGACATATGCTTTTCGTTTCTAGCAGTAAATCAATAACGCAAACATGCTCGAAGATGGAACCTTATGACAAAACAACCAATATTTGTGCAAGATTTGCTGATAGTTCTCAGCATGCACATTGAGCTGACATCAGGTCCTGTCTGCAATAGTATCTGCATGTGGTCATGTATTAATTATTATGTAATTTTTACATTGTATCATCCAGAATTCAAGAAAGAATTTTGTTACTAACAGAAACATAATGAAAAACATGGAATTTAAGGGGTTCCAAAAATTCCAAAGGCCGAAAAACCACAGAGCAATAGCATTATTAGCCAACTACAAAATACTGTAATCATAAATATAAAGATTCACAAACAAGTGTAGTGGAGAGATCTGGGTGGCTCTTAACGAGGTCTTGAAAGCCAACGAGGGTGAAGCGAGCCGAGTATGAAGCAGCATCGGAATGCAAGGAGGGGGGGACAGGAGATCCCCAGAAAATCTGCCGGCCAGTGGCATCATCCGAGATGATATTCACAAAAAAAATTATCAAAGTAAAAATTGGCAGGTAAATGTACTTTCATCAGTTAATGTTTATATCTATGTATGGTGGCACGATAGACTGCCTGAAAAAGAGCTCAATGAACTGCTAACCACCATCAATCTACCATAGATCTAAAAATGACACAGTACCCCATGCCCAAGGCAGAACTTAACCTGCGACCTCCTGAAGGCAAACAAATGCTGTTGCCTGCAGTATGAGAAGCTGATGTAAGCGTGGCACATGCTGGCAGCTCACCTCCATAGATACCTGCGCTTGAGCTGCCTGTGTACAAACTGTTACAAAAATATACTGTGCGCAAAGGCAAACATGCAACTGGTTATACGGAGACTAATGTTTTTAGCATGGCATCAGGCTGCGCGTGCAGCTACCTCCCCCCTCGCCAGCCACACTCCACTCTCCGTAAATTTACACACCAGCATTTCTGGCACTAACAGTATCATTTGTTTGCCTTCATAGAGCTTACGAACTACCTGTAGTAAATACTATGTTATTGATATCTGCAGACACCAGTCCAGAATCTACTAATGTTGGACGCTACAATCTTCACTAAGCAGCTTACCTTGCACTCCAAATGTACAAACTAGTTATAGACTAAATTACTGAGATACATCCTAATGAGCACATGCATACACCTTCCTATAAGATAAATGCTCACACTTTGTCCTTGCACTTTGGATTTACAAGCTAAGTCTGCTGGCAGCACTTCTAGTTATTTTCACACCAGCCAGTTAACTGTTCCAAGAAAAAAAATTCATAAAGGTTAAACAAGAATACAAATAAAAGTTTCTGAAATCGAAACTGCAAAAGCAGCTGTATGCTATTAATGCCAAAATGTAACAACTTCAAACACAATTAATATGTACTAAACCTTTAACATTGAAAGAATTAAAAAGCTACACCAAGGCTATAAAAAATACCACGTAAAGTGGTACCTTATGGTTAGCATGAATCACATGGAAGTTTTTTTACAATGTAACAGCTTTAAACATAAATATTACTGGATCTAACAGCCAACAATATGAAATAATGCCACAAAAATCCTCTTGATTAGTGCTGTATTATGACTGTATATATATTGTTGATGCAGCCAACATGCATCAAAACATCTTAAATTTGCATTGAAACACGAACAATATTAAAACATCCGAGGCACGCAAGACTGCAAGAATTGCTAGATTATACATAAAATGGATATATCAAGGAGTTCAATTTATTTGCCTGCACATAAATATAACTTACTAAGTGCTTCACCTCATGGTAGAAAGGAGGGAGAAAGTTATAAAGGCTACAAAGGAGGGGAAAAAGAGGAAAGGGCAGCAAAGGAGGGGAAAAAGAGGAAAGGCTGCAAAGGAGGGGAAATAGAGGAAAGGGCAGCAAAGGAGGGGAAATAGAGGAAAGGGCAGCAAAGGAGGGGAAATAGAGGAAAGGCTGCAAAGGAGGGGAAAAAGAGGAAAGGGCTGCAAAGGAGGGAAAAAGAGGAAAGTGCAGCAAAGAAGGGAAAAAAGAGGAAAGGGCAGCAAAGGAGGGAAAAAGAGGAAAGGGCTGCAAAGGAGAGAAAAAAAGAGTGAGATGAGTGAAGAGATTTGGATGGCACTTTACATCAAGGTCTTGAGATTCGATGACGAGGTGAGGAGTATGGAGCAGCACCATAATGCAAGGGAATAGGGGACATGAGAGCCCAGAGAAAACTTGCCGACCAGCAGCATCATCCGGCATGATTCCCACATGTGAAAATCCAGGGGCAACCCCACAGGGAATCAAACCTGGTTTCCCTTGGCGAGAGGGGCAGAGTCAAGGAGAAAAAAGTAAGGGGAAAAAGAAAGGTGGAAAGGTGGGGGGAATTTGTGAGGCGGAAAGTTGGGGGGAAGTTGTGAGGTGGAAAGGTGGGGG
>NQII01000972.1:714226-812328 GCA_002778355.1 Clitarchus hookeri | reverse complement strand
TGGGAGGTGGAAATGAGGGAAAATGCTGTGAGGTGGAAGCAAGGGGGAATGTTGTGAGGTGGAAGCGAGGAAGAATCTTGTGAGGTGGATTGAGGGGAAAAGTTTTGAGGTGAAAAAAGGTGGAAAGAAGTGTGGTGGAAAAGAGGTGAGGCAACAGATTAATTAAGGAAGGGATTAAAACAGAAGTTGAGAGAGGAGTTAAGGAAAAAAAGAGTGACCGGAACATAGGGTAAAGATACATCTGGAGCTGGTAATACAGAAGTGGAGTGGCAAGAAACGGGATGGCTAGAAGAAACTAACAGATAATATGGGAGAAATGTAAAAGAACTGGACACACTCCACTGGCTAGTTCAGAGTGTCTAAGTTCCTATACCACCCTTGAACAATTTAAATTTTACTTCGAAAATGCTACCAAAGGGAATTTACTAACATCTACATAAATATTTCAGCAAGAAAAAAGATCCTATAATAATAGTTGCAATAATTTTATGTTTTGAGGAAATGATTGTTGATCAAAAAAGCATGTAATGAGTATACCACAAACCCTGATGAGAACATAACAACTTGCTTACTAATAAGCATCACTTTGTGCTAATATTAGTTATTACAACTTTCATTATGAATATCTTCATTGTAAAAAAAACGTGTGAGAAGTAAACAGCTATTCTACAGTCGGAATCATTTTGGAGAAAGAATATACATGAAACCTAAAAATATATTGGTGCAGGATAAATGCTACTGTAAAGAGAATTATTCAGTGTTTTACAACAAATAATAATTTAACAATAAAAAAATTAACTCCTAATTGGTTACAAATTTTTATCCCAACTCGGAGAGCTGGATTCCTGCTTCCAAAAATCAAGTACCATGTATCACATTTTATGATGCTCACAGACTGGATAGAAAATACATTACATGATCAATGGAAGTCTTTTTGAAATACAAAAAAAATATTTTCCACGCACCTATATGAAATAAACTTTTGATTCCAAATAAAGATATTCATTCTCCAGCTTCCACGAGTGATTTACCATCGGATCTCAGCTTGCATCACAGAGCACACTAACTCACTTCATACTGCAAGAACATGCTCCCTGGTTCTGCTATGCAAACACCCTGAACAACAATGAATCTCTTCCAGCAGAAATGGCATTAAAAAATAATAACTAAATAAAAAAAGAGGCATTAGGAAATATTCAATTTTTCCTCCTGTGTAGGTACTTACAGGAACTCCTTGTAAACCTCCCTTATCTTCATCTTAATTGGCACAGATGAGGAATTGTGTAGCAAACCAATTATTCTAGCCTGCAAATCACTCTTCTTCCCCACTTTTCTACGACCAGCAAATTCTAATATCACCTGGAGATCTGACACTGTTAACTTTAACACCATGTTCTGCAAAGAGCAAGGGAATCCCATTTCAGTGCACAAGGCCACAGCATCCCAACATACTGGACACATTACGCAAAGCACAGTTAGCTGCATCAACATCATAGCTAAGTAAAATTAACAGACTTCCGTAATCTCTGAACGCGTACACGTCGTGGAACAGACGCGTACGCATGAATCCCAAACTGCCAAAAGTGCAAGGACAAAAGACATTTTGTTAAATAATTTTATTTTCCTACAAATTTCACATTCACAACCAAATTTCAAATTAAGTAAACTTCGTTAGCTAAAAGAAAATGTCTGCTTTCCAAACTCATGCAAAAAAATCCTGTGCTCTTAAAACATCCAGTGTAGGGAGCTGAAACAAAAAATACCAGATTACTTGCAAACAACAAAACAGATCTGAGAAAAAATAAAGCAACCCAAGTGTTCATACAATCCTACCATTAAGCACAACAATATATCTAAAAATAGTTTCCATACAGTACTCATACAATGCTAACAGAATGCACATTTTTAAATACTTTTTCATAACTTGTATGATATATAATCGCTAAGTACAAAGCATTCATCCCTTAATCATGTTTTGTTTCATACATAGTTTAATGACTTTGGCAGATGAAGTTGCCAATAACCTAAGTTGGAATACACATGAACACTGACAATATTTACTATTTGTAAAGTGATGGTAATATATTCCCACCAAACTGATGGGGCATAATATTTAATGTAACCCTGAGTTACACAAGGCCCAAAAATCCCAAATCTACCACCGTTTTTAAAACAAATACTTTCATTACTGATTACTTAGATTTATAAGGGAGTACTACTGCAAATTACATCATGTGGTCTGGCAATCAAACTAATGGTAAAGAACTGGGATAAGTATCTAGTATTACAGGGTGCCTAGCAGTATCCTTATATCAAATTCCCTGACATTTACCTGATTTTCAGATATCTGCTACTTTTCTCTAACATACATACATACATAGCAAAAATTAGAAATATTTGTATGTTATTTCTACAAACATTACAAATTTCTTTTATAGGTAGTGTCAATGTAGCTTTCCTTTATTGATACTTTTCTACACAGTAACAGATAATATTTATAAAAAAAAAATATTGCATTTGTGAATATCTAATCTGCACAATCTGAAGCTTGCACCTAAAATCACATCTTACACCATGCCAATGCTTGTTGTAAGAAGAAAAAAAAGTTCAGCCAAGAAGATCTGTTGTTATGATTACATCTGAAGTCAATACTGTTCCATAAGTACACACTCAAAATTAATATGAAGATTAAATAATTATTCAATAATATATAAATTGCATTGATAGTGCAATATTATCTATGGATTCTGTGCTTTTAAATGCAGCTGTTGGCTTCCCTGGTGGGTCGGTGCAGAAGAAGAAGAAGAAAATATTTTCTAACTCACCTTGCTATGTGTGTGAAGAATCGGCACTTGATGGATGTCCGTAAGCAAGTCAGTACAGTAATTCGTGTCTGCGTCACGCAAAATGAGTTAGTTTGATAGCATCCATAAATGTTTCTTAACGCAGTGCATATCTTTCATACAAAAAATAATTTTGACGTGTATTTTAAGAAAGTGTCCATCAATATTTTGTTTCAATATTAGGCACAATAATAAGATAACCAGTTAATAGTGGCATATTAACATCTTTGAAATAAAATAAATTAATTACTTTAATTCATTAACAAACTACTGGATATTCAGTAAATTTACTCTAATATAACTTTTTTAAATTAAGGTTAATTAAAATGCCAAAAAGGTATTATATAACTACAATTATGCAGCAATGGAGGTTACTTTGAGGGATGTAAAAGAAAGGATGACCATCCTCTGAGCAGCCAAAAAACATGGTGTTCCATATGCCACCCTTAACGACCAGTTGTCAGGGAAAACACCCCATGTAAAAAAAATGGATGGGAAAAATTTTTTTGACTTCCGAGGAAGAAAAATTGTTAGTTTTAGGGCATTAACTAGCTCAAAGGTTAGTTTTCCAGTGACAAAAGACATTTCTTGAACAGTGTGCAACATTTAATAAAAGAACTAAAGAGACAAACTCCATTTCATGACGGTCGTCCAGGACGAAAGTGGTACGACAGCTTCTTGAAGAGACCCTGAACTGATGCTCAGGACTCCTCAAAATTTAACAGCCAGTCATGCTGATGTCACCCAGCAAAAAATTGTTTCATGGTTCAAAAAGATGGAAAAATATATTCAGGGGAATGGCCTTGAAGCAATTTTTGAAGACTCAAGGCAGATTTTCAATGCTGATGGGACTGCCTGTTTTCTCAACCTGAAACTGAAAGGAAGCGGAGTACTTGCTGAAAAGGGTGAAAGAAATGCTTATCAAAAAGTAAACACAGACGAAAAAGAGTTCCACAGTTCTGATAAACGGAAATGCTTCTGGTGAATCGCGCCCACCTCTTGTTTTTTTTTTTTTATATGAGAGGCTCCCCAAGACATATTATTTTCCATACCTCCGGATTGGGGGCTTGGAAAATCAGCTAGTGTATGGGTGACTGGTGAAGTCTTTTTGGAATATGTTACAAACATATTCCACAAATGGTTGCTTGCAAAAAACATTCCTCTTCCAGTCATACTCTTTATGGGTGGACACACATCACACCTGCATACAGCAAATTCTGCAATGAAAACGGTATTGTGTTGGTGGCAATACTGCCAAATGCGACTCATACTTCAACCCACGGATGTTGCTGTGTTTAAGCCTTTGAAGAGTGGGTGGAAGAACGCCAACCAGGAGTGGCGAGTGCAGCAGGTGATGTCAAAAGTTGACATTTTTCAAGAAAAAGGACTTTGCCAAGATGCTGGAAGCAACAATTGTTTGTCACACCTTACATACTGAAGGCTGGCTTCCGAAAATGTGGACTGTATATGTGGGATTCCTCAGCTGTAGATTTGGAAAATGTGCTCTTGAAAGATTCACAGATAGTTTTCTAACACCACCAACAGGGGAAAAGATCACCTCCGACCACAGCAGCAACAGTGACAGAACCAACAATACACTAATCATCAGCAGTGACAGGAGGAGCTACACTTCTTGTCAGACCACCAACAACAATGGGTGTTAGATTCCTCATCACCAACACCACCACCACCACCATCTCATCCAACACCCCCACCAGTTTCACCACATCCAACAACATCTCCACCACCACCACCACCAGTTTCACCACATCCAACATCTCCACCACCACCCCCATCTGTAATTCAAGAAGGTGCTGATAAAGAAAAGAGGCAGCGAGCAGTGGACAACATCAGAGAATTTTCAGGTGTGTTAAAAAAACAAGAGTTTGAGGCAGCACGGGAAGTGTGGCATGGCTGCAAAACTTACGAGAAGTTATATAAATGTTGGCGTTTTATCACGACACCACCTTCAACACAGCAACAAGAGAATACCATTCCTCAAACACATTCTGTTCCAACTTCTTATCAATCCCAACAAAAAATAATTCATTCAAGGCCTTACTGCTCACATCACTGTGTCATCTCCCAAATCTTTCTCTTCTACAACACAGACCACAGTCACCATACCTTCGCCCTTTAAAAGGTCGTGCATGTGGCCTGAACCTGACCATCCCAAAGCGAAAAAGAGATTGTCGAAGGAATGGACACCTTCTGTTACTTCACCAAATGCTTGGAATGAGCACTACAATAAAACATTACAAGCCAAAACAGAACTCATATGAAAGAAGATAGAGAGGGCAGCAGAATTTGCAAAGAAGAAAGAAGAGGCCATGAAACTTGTGTAGGGGCAAGGTTATGGAAGAGGATTCAGAATGTGATCAAAGTAGTGAAGATGAAGAGAATGAAGAAAATGAAGGTGAAGACATTCTGTCACTTTTACTGCTAATGAGAATTTAAAGCCTGGGAGCTTTGTTCTTGTCTTTTCCTGGTGGCAAGAGAGGGAAAAAACAGTACCAATACGTATGCATTGTACAGATATGGGAGGGTGATGAAATTTCTATTTTGGGAATGAGAGCTATCTCGATTTAAAGAAGAAAACCTTCATTCCCAAATATGGTGATATCTCTGTCATTACTCTAGCACAGGTATCAGGTGTTTAACCCACTCTTCGTGAACAGTTTGGAACACGTACGGGATAAGTGTTTGACAGTTTTATTGATATAAATGAAGTTAGGTAATTTAATATCAGTGTTCGAAGAGTCGTTTTTAAATGTAGTAATTTTTGTTCATTGTTTTAACAAAGTTAAATGTATTTTATAGGTCACTTATTGCCCAAAAATTAAATAACTTAGAACTTCAGAAATGTTTTGTTTCCTTCATGATTTGAATCATATAAAATTTTTGTAAATGGTAACTACGTAATTTTATTGTACTGTATTTTTGTATTGTATATTTTATGTCAAGACTTTTTACATTTTATACTTTTTTGGTTTAAGTGTTTTAAATGCTGCAGTTGATTGTAACTTGTGAGGGAGTGGAATGTGTTGCGGGAGGAATTGGTATCTGTGAGGGGGGGAAGTTCAGGAAGGGCATAGAAGTGGAGTTTGGTCGGGTAGGGGAGAGGTGAGAGAGCTCGCCACTGGGCGGTACCACAATTGCAAGTTATTATTATTATTATTACTTCTAAAAGAGTTAACAGTCTTAAGATAAGTTTCACTACTATTTGGGTTGTATTAAAATTGCGGGGCAATGTTTCCAGAAAATAAGTTTATTAATATTTTATACTAATATAGATATACAAAATACAGAATTTTTTTTATCATGTTGAATTCTTGATGTGATGGAGAACTTAATTCACTATTTTTCAAAAAGTGTAATTTTAATTTTTTTTTTTTTTCAAGAAGTGAGTTTCTTTGAAGTAACATTTCAGAGAGCAACAAGATCTGCAAACTAAAACATGAGTGACCTCTTTCATATCATATACTCTATGGTAATGGTTTTGTATGTTTTGTTTACATCACACTGACACAAGTGTTTTATTGCTTGGTTATAATCATGCTATATTACTGATTTAATTTTGAAGTAATTATAAGAAATTTCATGCATTTTATGACATATTCAATATTAAAACATTCCTAATAAGTGTGTCAAGCAATTACAGTATTCCCGTAACTATTTAAAACAAATGTTAGCGAGATTAAACACATTTGCAATAGTGTCGGGTCGAGATACATTTAAGTGTCGACTTCCAGAATGTGTAGTTTGTACCTATAAACTTAAAGTACTCTAATAAGTTTTTTTTTTGTCACTATAGCAGAAACTAATTAGACAATATTATTTGTACATGTTTCAATACAAAAGGGAAAGTTAGAAGTTTCATCCAGTATTTAGGTTCAAAATCAGCAATTTCATCCACTTACAAAAATTAATCTGTGCAAAAATTTTCTTAATATATTGACTTTAGGCGCAGTTACTAAATCACTCAAATTGCCCTCGTGCTTCATATTTTCTTATGAAGGTGAAATAAACCAAAATAACGTACAGTAAATTCACGAGATGACATGTAGCAAAATGACTAGCATCCAAAATTTATTTTCGTACTAAACACAGTTCTATCCATTTATCTAAAATGCCTGACTTCACATAAATTTCCCTGACTTTTGCAGGTATTCCCTGATTTCAACAATAATAGCCACATCAGTTTTCCTTATGCTGTTACTGCCTGTACCAAGCCTGTCAAAGATTAAGATATTTTGCTTTAAATTCCTCTCGCATGTACAATGATACTGGTACATTAATCTATAAAGAAACAGCGACAAGTCTACCTTGCCACTAACCAGTGACGGGCAAGTTGCGACACATCATGTGGCACGTGCTCCTGCAAAAGTAAACAGAGCGTCTTCTGCTGGGCAGTAATGTGTGGGTGCAGCCAAGCATCGTGCGTAATGTCAGAACCATTAATATACCTGAGGGTCACGATGATTGTATTTAAAGGAGCTGGCAATGGAAAAAGTAAGTAGGACTCAAACATTTCGTAATGGAGTGAAAACAGTTGCAGTGGAAATCCAAGATTTGTGTTACCCATTGTTCTATAGATATGAGCGCGCAAGGAATATGAAGCAGCAACTTGTGACATCAGACGGTAGGGCCAGTCTCGCAAGTTAGACACGTGCGAGTCAGTGCGCATCGCACATTGTAGCTTACTAATGTTTTTAAATAATGCCGAGAAGGAGCTGTTTTTGGCTGCAAAAATGATTCCTCCCGCAATTAGAAAGTAACCTTCCATAAATTTCCATCCCGCCACAAATCGCCAGTTCGCTGTAAGCAGTGGGCGCAGAAAATCAACCAAGTTTCCTTTGTACAGAACAAATATCCAAGTGTGTGTTCTGTTCTCTTTCAACATAATTATTTTGAGTTATCTCTGTACAAATCAAATTTGTTAAGAGTACACGCTCTGGCCATGTTAAACAAACAGCTGTTCATAGCCAAAAATAGAAAGACGAAACAGTCGTGAAAACAAAGACAGAAATTGGAAATTCGTAAATAACTAAAGAAAAAAACTGTACAAGAAGCTATTGAAGGTCGTGCTTGTTCCTCTGTTTCAGGTTCTTGTATTGTGAGTTGCGATTACAATGTAGGAATAGAAAGTGTCGTTGACAAAATATATATACCTAATGAAGAGATAGATAATAAGAATAAGGAGATTCAGTGTGAGATGGGCAACGAATGTTACTGAAACATTTATTTTGCATCGGATGAAGGCAGTGAGGGTGACAGAAATATAATTAGACGCCTCTTTCATGGAGACAGAAACGCTGGATAGTGAAACGGGCAAACATTCACTAGTGGGAGACGACTCGGACCTAGAAAAACATCATTCCCTTTCAAATGACACCGAGGAATGTACATTTGCCAGTACGTATTTCTTTGTTTTGTGGGAGCATTTGCTACAGTTGTTCTTATTCTGTTCTAAATGCGGCAGTGTTGTTAGTGGGGTGAAACCTATACTAAAGAGGCCTTCCCTAACTATAAAATGAAATGTACAAAAGGGCACAAATTAGTATGGCGATCTCAAAAATATAAAGAAACAAAAATCACTCCTAGTATTCAGCTAGCAACAGCCATGTAGATTTGCAGTCTAGGATATACTCTGCTTAAATTTTTTTCGATGCAATAGGGTTGTGCTTTATGTCATATACTGCTTACAGTAATTATCCAGTTAAGCGTCTTTTCTGTTNATCTCAAAAATATAAAGAAACAAAAATCACTCCTAGTATTCAGCTAGCAACAGCCATGTAGATTTGCAGTCTAGGATGTACTCTGCTTAAATTTTTTTCGATGCAATAGGGTTGTGCTTTATGTCATATACTGCTTACAGTAATTATCCAGTTAAGCGTCTTTTCTGTTAAAAAAAAAATTCCCAGCAAAATGGTATATTTACACTCTACTAATGACTCAGAACATGAATATTCGAGGGGCATTTACATGACTAATTTCGTAATATGTACCCACCTAACAGAACCTAACCCCATGATGGGTGAATAACTATTTTACATTTTTACACTAACCTAGGATTGTAGGGTTTTACACTAACCTAAGTTTTTTAAGGTTTTACACTAACCTAGGATTTTTGGGTTTTACACTAACCTAGGTATTTTAGGGTTTTACACAAACCTAGGGTTTTAGGGTTTAACACTAACCTAGGGTTTTAAACTAACCTACAAATTTAGGATTTTAGGGATTTAAAGGAACCGTAAAACACACCGGAAGAATATCAATTAACTCACCTGGGTAGGCGGCGGATACAATTTCTCTGTCCTCGGCCAATTCAACCTTACCTCACTAGACGAAACACCATGATCTACTAAAACGCCACATAGGCGAATATTACGCACTGAAGCACTCGTTCATAGCCAAATANGAAACACCATGATCTACTAAAACGCCACATAGGCGAATATTACGCACTGAAGCACTCGTTCATAGCCAAATATTACACACTGAAGAACTCGTTCATAGGTGAATATAACGCACAGTAGCATTCATTCTTGCTTTCTCCATTTTAAAATCTGTCAGATTGGGACGTAACAACTCACCCCGGCAAAGACTACTGAGCTGCCTCAAAATTTTCAGTTAAAATTACATATGGCGCGTCACGGTGACGTAACAATACCCACAAGCCAATAAGGTGACGGCAGGAATCATGGCATCACCAAAAATCACGGCGTCCGCCGTAAACAAACCGGTGGACTGCTCGTATTTTCAACTATTTTATTTAATACATTCTATTTATTTTAACATGACGCCCTCCTTAATATTTTAACAAGGTGAGCTGTGCATAATCCATTAATGCTACTTTCGTTTATCTAGGACGTTTCCTTCAGAAAAGTCGCTAAACTGGATAATTACCTATTTCAAAATCACTAGCAAAAAATTGTAGCAGATAGGAAATACAGATTTAATACCTCAATGGAATTCAAGTATAATAAATAACTTTGTGGTCTGCGAAATCCTGCGACAACAATGAAGATGTTCTTCTCAAAAAGTTTTTATCAATACTACACCACATTACTGATATGCAAAAAATTACCAGTAACAAATATGTAACAACTGTGAGCATAAGAAGCTAACACAAATTCAGAGGTGAAAAAAATGGTTATAACCTAACAGTCACAATCACAGCCAGTTATCTTCTGTTTTAAATGATGAACAGTTGTTGGAGGTTAAGTACACGAAAATCTATTGCCACAAAGGGAAACTGGAATATTGCTTTTAAATATAAACCCAAACGAAACCATTTCAGTTACAGTTTTATGGCCACGTGTAAAATTCAATATATTATGGATTTCAACACCACCATAAAAAGAGAGAAACGAGCCACAAAAATGAAGTATTCAAAACAACTCAAGAAGTAGGTAACTGAAAATGTGTACGATGACAAAGCACACAAGTGGTGGAGGGAATTTCTAAGTGTAATTTCCGCGATTTCCGATGAACTGCCCCTAGAACAAGACGATGACCCCTACGTTGTTACAAACATACCAAATGTATAGCACCCCTACCTCGACCTGAGTCGCTATTCAAGAATTACTTGACATGTAAAATAATATTAACGTCTAACTGTGTTGCATAACTATTCAGTTACCATCATAGCAAATTTTCCACCTAACTATGTAGCACCAGTATTCTCAAAGTTGAAGTTCGCAATGCAACAGTCATAATTGTAAGTAATGTACTCAATTAGTGTATTACTTATTATGTAATAATTTAATGTTAGTGCAAGATTTGTGACAACTGTAGCTTGCACATTTATTTTCAATATTTTAAACGGTCAATGTAGGCATAATGTTAATTTATTAAATATTTTAAAACACTAAAAACATGTATTAATTCAGTAAAATAACTTTACTTCCATTCTTATCCCAGCACACAATAATTTAAATACGTAACTTCTCTACCTTCCGCAAGTTTAACCCGATGAAGTATACCAACGTTTTAAAGACATTCTTTTCTTATTGTTTGCACAACACATTGTAATGACGCAGAATTATTAATTTTTGGGACACGTGTTTCATTTTCTTTTGCTTTGCCAAACTTTCCATTTTCTTTTTTGGGATTCAAAATTAAAGCCGTGGTGATTCGTTTACCGTGATAGTTTGCTTATCGGGCATACGTTTGCCGTTTAATNTGGGATTCAAAATTAAAGCCGTGGTGATTCGTTTACCGTGATAGTTTGCTTATCGGGCATACGTTTGCCGTTTAATATTTATCAAGTGTCCGGTTGTAGTTTTCAAAATTTTAGAATGTTACACGTCAACATTAGATTAGATTTTTTCAGACTGCGTCAACAGTTTTGCCCGAGAAGTTTGCTTATCTTTCAATTGATGGCGGAGTTAAGCAGGCTACGCAGTTTCGATAGTGTACGAAGAGCGTACGTGGTGGCCCACGCCAGGCGCCCTTATCTGGNTGGGATTCAAAATTAAAGCCGTGGTGATTCGTTTACCGTGATAGTTTGCTTATCGGGCATACGTTTGCCGTTTAATGTTTATCAAGTGTCCGGTTGTAGTTTTCAAAATTTTAGAATGTTACACGTCAACATTAGATTAGATTTTTTCAGACTGCGTCAACAGTTTTGCCCGAGAAGTTTGCTTATCTTTCAATTGATGGCGCAGTTAAGCAGGCTACGCAGTTTCGATAGTGTACGAAGAGCGTACGTGGTGGCCCACGCCAGGCGCCCTTATCTGGGAGAGAGGGGGGGGGAGAGAGCCACGAGTGGTAAAAACCCTGGACGAGTACTCGCCTGAGAGAAATAGTCTAGAACAAGTTACCAGAGAAGACGCATCAGGCGTGACGAACTTCACCCACACCGGCAAACAACCGCGACAGCTAAATCTTTTTTCACTTGAATTCTTTTCGGCTTGAACTTTAAATTCTATGAAATTATTTACGCCGGTGTGGGAGGTTGCTAGGGTGCCAGGAGGGAACGAACGTCCCTCCTGCCTCCGTAACTTCTTCTTGCGATGCAAGTTATTGGGACATGAATAATTCGTAAAAGACTGTGGTGCTGTTCTGCACTTGTCTGTTTATCTGTGAACCAGTTCGTACTCTGCATACCTGAAGATCGTATGTGAACTGGTTCACTTGATTGGTAAATAAAAGTATAGAACAAATAAACCAAAACTTGACTTTATTTAATATTTAATTGGCGTCCTTTTTAAAAAGTCCTGTGTTACTTACTACCTCTGAGCTAGCAGAGTGGTAATATCCAGCCGTCAATACCTTGACGTACCACATTACAACATGCAGGGATGACTTTGTTTTTTTCCCCATAGGCGCCCATGAAGTTACCCAATACACAAATTGTTTATATGCAACAAATCGTAGTACCCTATTTATAATGTTTCCCAGCTCTTGCCATTATAAATATGCTTTACCATGGATCATCATTGCGTGTCTGGCTGTGTTTAAATTTCCTAAATTCAAAATGATGCGGGGAAATGATACATGCCGAGTAACGCACACAGCAGTCCCTCGAAGGTGGAAATGAGTTTACTCTCGTGACAACACACGTTTTCTTCAGATTTCGGCATTACAACGCTCTCTTCACGTTCACCCCAGTGTGCTTTCTTTTGTCTTATTGCTGCTGGTCCCAGTCAATCTTTGATTATTTCGTTTTCCTCTGCTTCCAGCTCAAACATATACGGACACACATTTTCTGTGCCTACTGTCAGTGAAAATTGTTCTTAGGTTTCAAAGAATATATAAACACATCAATTACTAAAACACACAGAGTTATTCCAAACGAAAACAGTGAACACAGCACCGTGTGAACGCGAGATACAGTCGCAGTCAGTGTATCGTGCGCCGGTGGCAGCACATGGATAGCCACCAGTGACGCCACGTCGCCAAACCAGGGAATTTACAGCACACTATATCTCCGCTTCTAGGAAATGTGTAGCGCTCGTGTTTCTTTCCCGTTACTCTCATCGCACACCTTTTACATTAACGTCAAATGTAAAAATTGAGGCTCATATTTTGCCAGGTCCTTTAATAATGAGTAGGGTGTAATTTCCAACAGCCTTAATATTTTTGTGTGTAAATGGGTACATGTATAACTGGACGCGAAAAATATTTGTGTACACAGTTGTAAGTGCACTATATGTCAACAATTATATATATATCTTTTGAGGATTTTACCTTAACATGCCTTCTAAACTAAGTGTCGCACCAAGTAACATCCTGAAATCCTGACAATATCAATTTCTGCCTATACTACGTTGTGCAAGTGGCAAGGATATTAACATTTCGTACAAACCAAACACAAGTTTCTAAAACAAGCGGTGATGATTTTTCAAAAGACTGCATGCAGAATATTTTTCCTACTTTGAACTTTATAATTGAAACTCCTTTTTCTAGCAAACAAGTGATGTAAAACAAAAACCTCTAAGCCTTTTTGCATAGTGTTATGGCTATTATTCATACTTCTTTGCAAACATTTATGTGTAAATATGCTACACATGTTATCATTACAAATGTTTTTCATTGCTGGATGCACCTCTATGGTGAATAAACCTACAAAAAATTAAAACAAAACAAAAAGGTAGTTACATTTTTTATATATTTAATTTTAAATATATATATATTTTAAAATTTAATTTATTACAAGACCACCTGCGGTAATTTGCAGCATAGCAGCAAGCTACAAATCGTAAACTTAGTATTAACGTGACATGCCCTTACAGCTTGCAAAAACTAATAATGCAGACGTTATCTTCTGTAAGCCTTTGTCAGTTACACACATGCCTATTTTCATATTTACATTTTGCAGGATATAAGTTAAAATTACTATAATACATGACACACAGCAGTCAAACGTTATTACTTCAATTGGTAGAGTGAAATCTTGAGCTGCAATTGGTTAGTGTAAAGACGAGCAATGAGCAACAATCTGCAACAAAATTATAAAAAGCAAAACATCTTCACAGCTGCCTGACAAAAAACCTAACACGTGAATGCCCAAATTTCGAACAGGAACTTCCAGTTGCTAAGAGCAGAAAAACATTTCTGTTGATCTTGCAAATCACCAATACAAAGGATGGTTGTATGTACTGCTATTAATGACGCAAAATAATGCAAAAGTGTCGCACAGAGATCAGAAACTTGGCTACCTGCATGTAAAGTCCTATCACTGATATGTTCCAGAAGTTTATAAAATAATTAAAATGCCCCCACAATTATGTGAGAAATTGTACAAAATGACTATGTGTACAGGCATATTATAATGAAAAGACATAAAATTTCCTTTCAAAACATCTTGACCACAAAAAGCCAAAGTTCCATGGGTAACAGACAACTGAAATAAAAATGCCACAATTTCTACTTTCCACTTTTTTTAAATGCCTATATAAAGTACTACACAAAGATGAATAAGATTTGTTTTTGCCTTGAAAACTATACATATGAAACTCATTTATGGCATAAAGTTACAAAAAAATTGTAAATAAGGATGCATACTTCAGCCAACAAAGTCATTAAAGTTCAAAAACTAAGCACCACTAGGAAAATGCATTTCAAATTAGTTCTTACCAGCATAAATTACTAAGTGATAAAATGCTGGTCCTAAAAAAAAGCAGTATAACTAAACGTGATTTATATTGCCAATAGAGGTCAAAACTCACAATGTCTTGTGCTCCACAGAGACTTCCAAGTGAAATTATTACCTACATTATACAATAAAAACCAACCTAATTTCATGGCCACTCACCTTGAAACATTTTGCTAGTTTCACTCAATGTCCTGTACACTAATATGGTACCACTTGCAAAACCTTCTGAATAATTAGAAGCCACACAAGCAACAAAAAATGAGGAACTATTAGAAACTATACTTACTTGAAGAAAAATCTTAGCAAAAAGTAGTACTGATTAAAGTGACGTTTAATACCTCTTCTGTACATCCAATGTTATAGTCTCAATTCTATGTACACAGGGTTGGCATTAAAACCAAGGCCACCAACATTTACTTAATAGAAGTAGAGAGGTGAAATCACTCCCCTCCCCTACCCCAAGTGGACACAGGCCAAATCAGCAACCTTCTAGGCATATGCCTAGAACCATGCTACTAAACAAGCCTTATTAAGTATAGGGATTCTCTCCAAATTGCAAAAGCAATTGANTTCCCCAAGTGGACACAGGCCAAATCAGCAACCTTCTGAATAAACACTTAGCATATGCCTAGAACCATGCTACTAAACAAGCCTTATTAAGTATAGGGATTCTCTCCAAATTGCAAAAGCAATTGAAAATTTGACCACGAAGGAAGTGAAAATGTTACAGCAGTGCCTCTATTTGGCACAAATGGCTTCCAGTGCTTTATAGTTGGGTTGTAGGATTAGTTGTTAGTTAGAAGCATGCCACAATGCCATCGACCAGCATGCACCTCAAGCCAAAAGAATTACTGTTCAAGCTAAGGTAACACAACTGGAACTGTTCAATGGGAAATACACAACAATAATACCAGTTTAACACCAACAGAAACACACACATGCTCACATGCACACACCCACACATGTACATACACAAAGCATAAGCTCCACTAAAAAAAAGATTCACACTAAATTCTTATTCCTTTCAACATGTTCACTGCTGGTGATGATTACACATGGCAGCAGCATTATCACCTGAACCAAGCACAACTGACCTACAAGTGTGTTTGCATCTAGCTCCCACTAGTGTGCTGAAATTATATTGTAATTCAGTAATAAGTGATTATGGAACACTAAGATTTTACATAATTACAATTTCAGCTCCAAGCTCCAGCAGCAAACTTGTCAAAAGTGCTTGATTACACATTACAGTAGCAGCACTTTAAAGGTGAATTTACGCTGCGTGCTGCAAACATCAACATGTAGCATGTGGCTTTGTGCTACCCACTGCTGCAGAAATGCACAGTCGCTAGTTTCCCCATCACTTGCAGGAAGCCCGTCGGATTGCATGCAGCACTGCAGATAACATGGCGTGGTTTACGCAGAAAATGTGTCACTTTATTGATGACTACCGGTCTGATCGCAAGTTGTGGAATCAGAGTTGTTACAAACACAAGGACAAGTGAGATGTTAAGACGGATGCACTGAGTCGTCTTGCTGCATATGTACGATTGTTCTGTTGAAGTACTAAAGAAAAAATTTTAAAACCCTGTAATTTGTTTTGACGCGAGCATAAGTTATTGAAAAGTAAGAGTGGTGCCAGAGCGTGTACACACAAAATCAGCGGCATGTACAGCAAAAAAAAAAAAAGTTAAAAGTAACCCAACCAGTGCATGCACAAGTTTATTCAGTAATTCTGTGCCCCAAACATTGTATAATTTGTAAGTTCATGCTTGCACATATGCAAATATTCTCTTTGAAATAAGCATATAGCACTGAAACCATGTCAAGGAATATAGGAAACAAGTATAAAAGAAGCGTGGAAAGTTAACTTATAAATTTAAAAAATAGTCAATTGCAAAACAAAAGTTTCTATTGTTTGCTTATTTCCAATTTTGAATAATTTTTCAAAACAAAGGAGGGTGAAGTCGCAGTATTTATGGACAAGATATTCCAAAATCAAATTGAGCTACTGTAATATAATGATATTGCAGAATGTTAAATTTCGATTTTCCAAGTTTTATCATGCCAATATTTTTTTAAGATTTAATTAACCTTAAATTTTATATAAATTTTGTTAGGAATCTTGAATGCTACTATAGTTAACTAAAATTTTTGTTTGGAATGTATAATACAAGGTCCTTCCATTTATAGGAATAATTAGATAAATTCTCTTTGTGGTTATGATTATTTATTTGGTTGCCTAGGGCGACATTTAAGCTCCTATTATGATAGGCATTAGATTTAAGTTTTATAACACTCTTGGTCCTTACTTCAAAGAAGCCAGACACGTGAAAAGCCTTTTGCTTGGTAAAAATTACAACATATTTCTTCCAAGTAGGATATATTAGTATGCAGGATCAGGGAACGTTTGTAAAGTTGTTACGGGGTGTGGCTCTGTGAAGAGATTCCACGAGGCGCCTGCAATTTTAAATTTGTGAGCGCTTTGAAGTCGCTGATGCCACAGAAGGAATGAGGCTGTCCTAGCGCCGGGAATGACGCCGCCGACAACGCCCACCTTCCCAGCCTACTATCCTGCAGCAGACTGTAAGATGACCACGTCCAGTTGCTGCAAATAGTCATTTCAGCAATGTCACAGTCGAATTATTATTTTAATTTATGTAAAAATTAAACTTTTCGTCCTGTCATTTCAGTGGCCATTAAGAGTCCAAGTGCTTACCACCAAAGCGGGCGTGGAAATTAAATATATTATTTTGAAATTTGTTCCATTCTTCTACAGAGCATTCAAGAGTAAATAACGTGACTCAAATTAATGAACTATTTACAAGTTTGAAGGGATTTACTATTACAGTTCTAACTTTCCCCTTTTCCCTTCTTCACAAAATTTTGTAAGGAACGATGTAGGTACTGCAAGAACGTTCCATTTCTTTAGACAGAATTAAATGAGCAGCATCATAATTTTATTTCATTCTCAATTAATTAAGGTGTTCACTGCATTGTAAACTAAATTATTTTTAAAATCACTGCAGTTTCTCCCTGTTTTATTCCAAATAGAATATTGCTTATTTTAAAGGGTGTTTTTGTTTGTCCTACGAGAGTTTGTGTTTTTGTGTATTGATAGCATTTTAAAGGGTTTATGATGTATATACAGTCCTATACGTCACGTTACACAATGTTTGCTCTTGGCGCCCAAGTACACTTAATTTTTTTTTTTTTTACTTCCAGTAATTTTATTTAACAAAGGAATAGTTTATTAAACCACATCATAGGTTTATGAACAGCTATGTAATGCTCAACTGTTGTATTTTATGAAAATTTAATTACTTTTAGAAAAATGTGTGTTTGCTTCAAAATTGTTTTTTAAATGTTACGAAAGGACAAAAGTTCTGGTTTTACTGAAAAAGAAATCAAGATGGACAGGGACCGTAAAAAGAAGCAATAAAGTCTTAAGGTTACTGGTGGTATTGATAAATTATGCAAGTATTAATGTGAAAGGAAGAAAACTCAATGGATTAAGAAAAGAAGTGGAAAAACTAGCTCAGATGGTATCTCTTGAACGACCTAAAGTGACACCTTCTGGCTTGGAAAAAGGCCAGGTCAAGACAGAGTTTTTCCACCAAAGATACTGCCACAAAACATATCTATGATGCAAAGTGTCCGAATACAGAGTTTCGAGAGCTGGAGAGGAATTTGCCTTTTAATCAGGTCATAACACTTGAAGATTTTGCTGAAAACTATGGTACTAAACCTCACTCTGAAATAATGGCAACACACTGGAGTTGTTTGTGTGCAACTTTTCACATGTGTGAGGTACTACAGAAATATAGCAGTATAAATTCAACATAAAAGTTATATTAATGTGTCTGACGCTCTAGATCATAACGAACCTGTGTATTTTTTGAATGGAAAGATTCTGAAATCCTCATCCAAATAACTTAGTTTTAATACAGAGTATGTACATTACTTCACAGATCGAGCAGCTAGCGAGTTAAAGGTAAATTTTTGCTGGGTGATGTCTTGTTCCACGAAATGGATCACAACACGACAATTGACACAAGTTATTTTGAGACTGCTCATGACAAGGGTCCCCATCATGGAGTGAAGGAGAAGTTAGCTATGTTTCATGCTGAACTCCAAAAAAAAATATGCAGTTAATAGCACCAAGGAATTTTATGAAGCAGATGTTTATCTTGCACCATCCATCAGTGTAATTTTTGCTCCGGAGGAAGAAATTAAGTTTGCAGAAGAGAATCTTCCGACTCCCAGGTTGGAGAAATGTGTCGGAGTAACACGCCTCCAAAGAGTAACTTTGCATGCGTCCCTAGTAGTGGCACAATTACTGTAACCAAAAATTAATGTTTTTCTGGAAAGGAGACCTTGTACTTGTCGAAGATGAATCATCAAAGGATCAGATAAGTGCAATAAATTTCAATTTGAAAGAGAACATTTTTGTACTTGCAAACATTTTTCCTTTTAACCACAGTTGAAGGGCCTGAAAGAATGTGCAACATATTCCCCACACCAATTCATGTTAACTGAGGTTTAAATAAGTGCTTAAATGTCCACAGTTCATTAAATACTAGCCATATATAACCTTCACTTGACATGTGTGTCCTCCCATAACTGTGCTATTTTACAAATAAAAGAGAATAATATTTACTATGAAACACTACCTTCACGAGAAAGCCCTGTGGAAGGAAAATATATATCTAGTAGGTTCAAGCATGCTAACTGCATCAAATGTACTTGAAATGTGTGTGAGTATTTTACTAAAAATTTAAGAAAACTAGTTATGAGCACAATAAAATTTTATTTAATTATTTCCCAACTGTTTTAATAATTTCAGTCCTTTTCAGTTAGAACAGTTTATTAAAGCTTCCTGAAGTACCACAAAATTCTTAAATTCAAATTACAGTTGAGTACCAATAAACTGAAAATAAAGTAAAAATTAAATTTGTCCAGCTGTGCTGTCTCTGTAGAATATTAAGACTCCTTATCTCACTGGCATTTGTGGGCAAAACAAAACTTTAATGCCAATCAACAATCTCAAAACACTAAAAAAAAAAAAAATTAAGAAAATTCAATTGCAGTTTATATGCTGATACGGAAAATAGTACGTCGCTTACTGCAGCTGATGACTAACAAGGTCTAAATATCTATAAAAGTAATTTATTTCAAATAAAACACATCTCTTTAATTTAAGACTCTTCCATTTTCTCAATAATTGCGACTTAGGGAAATTAATTCTTCAAAACTTGTCCTTTTCAGAGAAGTAAAAATATATACACGGAACGCAACGCAACACGCCCGCCTGCGTAAGAGAAGAGGAACACACCGTTTGTTCAAAAGAAGCTGCAGCTTTCGCCATAACGATTTTCAAACGAAACATAACAAATTTATGTCTGCAATGAATCAGTGTGAACAAAAATACTCAATCTGAATGAAATTTAAAATGAACAACATTAAAATGAGTTCCTCTCCCAAATAATCCATCCCCAACACAAATTAAAATATCTGGTACGAACCATGCAGCAACTGGACGTTCCTATCAAAAAATTCTAAATAAAACACCTAAACTAACAAAATACAAATCTAAATAAACTAATATTCCTTCCAAAAATAATTTTAAATACAATATTTACATAAATAAAAAACATAAATGCAAACTAAAATTAAATGCTTTAAAAATTTTTAAAACTCAAGAGAGTCCAACAATACTTAAAATAAATTATACAAAAACAAAAACACATAAGACATGCTACAAATTACAAATCCAATATTACAAAAATAAAAATTGTGTTAGTACGAAAGCAAAATATGCTGCAACACTTTCATTGTCAGACTGCTCAATAATTACTGTTTGTTTAATAACTGAATATTTACTGCAATGCAGTCTTCCAAAACGTACAGAGAGGGTCAGAGTTGAGCAGCAAGTGTTTAAATAGCAACCAGAGAGGGACAAGGTAACAGAAGTAGAGCGAAATGGAGAGGTAAGCACAGATTAGACCACAAGGGTGGAGAGAGAGAGGGTAAGCAAAGTAGGAGGTTAATGCAGCTAGTTAGCATAAAGTTAATGGTGGTGAACTGTAGGAGTGTGTACAGCAAGCTGGAGGACTTCTGGGGTAAGGTAGAAGGGTTGATATAGTTGTAGCTGTGGAGACTTGGCTGAATGAGGAAGTGCTTGACATTGAATGTAGGCAGGATAAGTTCACCATCTTCAGAAGAGACAGGGATGAGAGAGGAGGAGGAATAATGGTGTGTGTAAGGGTGGGGCTGAGAGAATCTGTAGAATGGATTAGTGAGGATGTTGAGGTGATGGAAATTAAATTAAGTGAGGGGTAGTAGTAAGAGGATTACTTTGTTGGCAGCGTATTATAGGCCACCAGGACAGGGATGGCAGGCAATTGAGACAATCAAGGAGAGGGTTGATAGACTAAAGGAAAGGCAGTGGGTTGTTGTAGCACGGGATCTGAATATGCCAGGTGAGAGATAGCTAGAGGGTGCAGAGGGGATGGGCAGCATGATGCAGAGAATGGCTACGCAGTTAGTCAACAGAGGCTTGGTCCAGGTAGTAGGAACACCTACGAGGTGGAATGAAGAGGGTGTTGGGTCAGTGCTGGATGTGGTGTTGGTCAGACCTGGGAATGCTGTAGTTGGTGCAATAGTATTGGATGGCATAAGCAATCATGATATTCCTGTTGTGGAAATTGGGCTTGGCAGGATGAGGGAAGAGCAAACGGCAGATAGGTTGGTGTGGCAGTATGGAGTGAGGAGACGAGGAGGGGGCAGATATCTTCCTGAGGGATATGTTTGAAAAGTGGTCTACAGAGGAAAGTGTGGAAGGATTATGGGAAGAATTTAGGAGAATAATACTGATTATGTTGAAGAAATTTGTGCCCAAGAAAAGATTACTGTCTGGTGGAGATCCACCATATTATGGATAAGAGATTCAAAAATTAATGACATGCCAAGTGGAGAAAGAAAGGAATGACAAAAGCTAAGGAATTGATGAAACAAATGGGAAGGGATTTTGAAAGAATGATCAAACACGCGAAGAATATATTTTTACGTAAGCTGGTGGAAGAAAAAAAAAAGGAATGGGGGAAAATTGTTTAGGTATGTTAAAAAGCTAAGGGGAGGAGATGAAGGGAACCCTCTGCTGAAAGGTAAGGATGGCAGAACTGCATCAAATGACCAAGAAAAATAGAGGATGCTGCGAGGCCAGTACTTGACAATGTTTGAGGCAAAGGCGGATTAGAATAGGGAGACTAATATGGATTGAGGGTTGTTAAGTAAGTTTAAGATGAGGGAGTGGGAGATAGCAATAGTAATCAGGAGGTTGAAGAGCAGTAAGGCAGTGAGACCAGATGGGATAGGGAATTGGTCGGAGAAAGTAAGTGAAATATTTTGAGGTGTTGTTTAGCAAGTCCTTAGGACAGTAAGTTGCCACAAGCTTGGAAGAATGTGTTGGTGGTCCCAATACACAAGCAGGGGGAGGTCTGGCAGCTACAGACCAGAGAGTCTCACATCGAGTACAGGAAAGGTAATGGAGACTGGTGGTTCAGTATGTGGTGAATGTTATGAACAAGAGGAATTGGTTGGAAGAGTCACAAGACAGTTCAGAAAAGGATAATCATGTGAGACGCAGCTGGCTGGGCTGTTAAGAGGACCTGGTGCAGGCAGTTGATGAGTGGAAGCAGGTGGATGCCTGCTTCCACTGCCTGCATTCCAATGCCTGCATTTGATAAGGTGCCCCATGGGAATTTGATGAAGAAAGTGGATGAGCTGATACCAGACAAGTGGGTAGTGGAATGGATTGGGGACTTCCTCAGGGGCGAAGACAGAGGGTGAAAGTGGGGGAGGCAATATCAGAGGAAGGAGAGGTTATGTCAGGGGTGCCGAAGGGAAGCGTGCTGGGCCCTCTGTTGTTTACCGCAATGGTAAATGACATGGGTTTTGGGATTAGGGGGAAATAAGGTAATTATATACAATAGGGGCTTTTCTGAAAATAAAAGAAAAAATCAAGGAAAGTGGTATATTTCCACTCTTCTAATTACACAGAACACGAATTTACTAGAGGCATTAACATATTACCAATACAAACCACAAACACGATAGTGGGGAGGGTTATGAAGATCAGGGAAATTGGGGGTTAGAATCACTAAATATACACCCCACAAAAAATACAAAAACACCCCAATTTAACATTTGCCCACCCAATTTCGTAATAAGAGCCCATCTAACTTAACCTAACCCTACGATGAGTGAATCACTATTTTACATTTTTAATCTAACCTAGGATTGTAGGGTTTAAATCTAACCTATAGGATTGTAGGGTTTAAATCTAACCTAGGATAGTAGGGTTTTAATCTAACCTAGGATTGTAAGATGTTAATCTAACCTACAATTTTATTCTAATCTAGGAGTTTAGGGTTTTAAAATAACAGTAAAATATACCGGAAGTACATGAATTAACGCACCTAGGTAGACGGTGGGTACAATTCCACTGTCCTCTGCCAATTCAACTACCGTCGTGCATGACTTGCACCTTACCTCACTCTACAAAACACCATGATCTACTAAAACGTCCAAGTAACACCCGCCACATAGACGACTGTCACGCACAGAAGCACTTGTACTTGCACCCTCCATTCTTAAATCACAAGCCTTCGCACGGTCGGATTTGGACGTCACAACTCACGAACCGCACTTTGCATCTAATCAGCAACTAAACGCAGTTCACGTCTGCGCCGACAGCATAACATTGCTATTCAACATGGCGTCTGAACTCCTCGTATTTTATCTATTTTATTTAGTACGTTCTACAGTAATTATTAAGTTTAGAGGCTTTTCTGAAAAACACAAAAAAATGTCAAAATTATGATATATTTCTACTCTACTAGTCACGTAGAACACGAATATATTAGGGGTGTAGCTTTAAAATAAGTACAACATATTTTAAAAAATTGAACAAAATTGCGAAATGAGCAGTATANAATTTCAACATTATGATATATTTCTACTCTACTAGTCACGTAGAACACGAATATATTAGGGGTGTAGCTTTAAAATAAGTACAACATATTTTAAAAAATTGAACAAAATTGCGAAATGAGCAGNATGTCAAAATTATGATATATTTCTACTCTACTAGTCACGTAGAACACGAATATATTAGGGGTGTAGCTTTAAAATAAGTACAACATATTTTAAAAAATTGAACAAAATTGCGAAATGAGCAGTATAGCCAGTTTGTTTACGTTTCTGAACGAAACGTCCTAGACCAACAAAAGTTGCATTAATGGGTTCTGCGCAGCTTACCTTGTTCATATTCAAGAGGGCGTAATGTTAAAATAAGTAGAACATATTTTAAAAACTTGCAAAATATGTTTGTTTACGTCTATTAATGTCAGAGGAATTATACCAGCCCACTACCTAGGTGAGTCAATTTACCTTATTTTGGTGTTTTTACGGTTCCTTTAAATCCCTACAATCCTACATTCGTAGTTTAGTGTAAAACCCTACTATCTCAGGTTAGTGTAAAACCCTACAAATTCTAGGTTAGTTTAAAACCCTACAATCCTAGGTTAGTTTAAAAATGTAAAATAGTGATTCACCCATCGTGGGGTTAGGTTCTGTTAGGTTAGGTGGGCACATATTACGAAATTAGTAGGACGTTAATGCCCCTAGTATATTCATGTTCTGCATCATTAGTAGAATAGAAATATATCATCATTTTGAAATTTTTTTGTGTTTTTCAGAAAAGCCCCTAAACTTAATTTTTACCATTACGCACTCCTCAATATTAAAAAGGTAAACTGTGCAGAACCCGTTAATGTTACTTATGTGGGTCTACTGTGTTTCCTTCAAAAAAGCCGCTAATCTATATAATTACCAAGAGGGTGGTTGCAAAGGGAAGAGGGGCTTTGGGTATGTTGAGAAGGGTGCTGAAGGGAGTCAGCGATGAGGCGAAGGAGAAAGCATATGGCAGAATGGTACGGCCGATGTTAGAATATGCGGCAGCAGTATGGGACGTGGAGGTGGAGATGTAGGAGCTAGAGAAGGTGCAAAGAAGGGCAGCAAGATGGGTGAAGCTTGTGAGGTCTGTGAGGGAGTAGAATGTGTTACGGGAGGAATTAGTTATCTGTGAAGTTAGTTTCAAAGTTCAGGAAGGGCATGAAGGAGTAGTTTGGTCGGGTAGGGGAGAAGTGAGAGAGCTCGCCACTGGGGGTAGTTTAATTACGGGTGTGTTATTATTATTCTTATTATGTTGTCCATCATAGCCTTGCTGACTTCAGGAACAAAGAGGCAAATAGCAGAATCACAAACTACTGTGACTTGAGGCGAACTGAGATTTACAAAGGTACGCCGTCACGCATGCCTGATAAGGCAATCAAGACTCATGTGCGGTAATTATCCAGTTTAGGGGCTTTTCTGAACAAAACGTCCTAGGCCAACGAAAGTAGAATTAATGGGTCCTGCACAGCTTACCTTGTTCATATTTAGAAGGACGTAATGTTAAAATAAATAGAATGTATCAAATAAAATAGTTAAAAGTACGAGCAGCCCGCCGATTTGTTTACGTCGGACGCCATACTAGGGTCAATAACATATGACTAATTTTGTAATATGTGCCCACCTAACCTAACAGAACCTAACCCCACAATGAGTGAATCACTATTTTACATTTTTAAACTAACCTAGGAGTTTAGGGTTTTAAACTAGCCTAGGAAATATAACCTAGGATTGAAGGGTGTTAGTCTAACCTAGAATAGTATGGTTTTAAACTAACCTTGAATTAACACCCTACAATCCTAGGTTAGTATAAAAATGTAAAATAGTGATTCACTCATAATGGGGTTAGGATCTGTTAGGTTAGGTGGGCACATATTACGAAATTAGTCATACATTAATGGCCCTAGTATATTCGTGTTTTGCGTAATTAGTAGTGTGGAAATATACCACTTTTCTAGGGTTATTTTTCACTGAAAACCCCTGAACTGGCAAATTCCGTTGTGTGCTCCCAAGCAAATTTATTTTCTTGGGTTATCATCGCAAGAATGTGGTCGTCGTCGTAGCATCTCTCTGCAAGATTCTGAGTGCAAGGAACCTTCTTGATCGGGCCAGCCGGTCTATTTAAGCTGCAACACGTCTACAAGTCAACAGTCTATGGTGTTTGGAGCACTGAACTGCCTTAATATAGCGAAGCAACGAGCCAGCAAAGCAACGAGTAGTGACATCGGTGACCAGCAGGAGTGAATTCTGCAGATTGCGAGCACTGGTACAGTGGAGAGTGAGACTGACAGGCAGGATTATTTAACTGCATTCATGACAGACATTTGGAATGATGGCAATAGAGAGATAGAATGTGTAAATAATGAGTGTGAATTAAGTGACCATAATGAATATAGAGACAGTGATAACGTCTTTAATTATAATTGAGATTGACATTAAATATCGCCATCACCGAGAATAAGAAGAGTTAATAGTACAAATAGGTAGTCTAATGTTATATATTAAGGATCTACACTAGGGCACAGACAAATTTGATCTAAAGAGCTTAATGTGTAAATACAAAGATGCATATTTACAAAATGTTTTGGTGTGATTATCATTAATGGCATTATATAACTATGCACACAATTTTATTACAATCTGTAATGGTTAAAAATTTATTAAGGGGAATATACTTACAGATCTTGACACACTCCATTACAGTTGCTCTAATGGTAAGGACATTATATAAACAATGTTCATATTTTCATGTAGTCAAATGCAACGAAATAATGTGAAAGTGCTTAAAAGCTATTTCATGCTACTAAAATAAAACCAAATCAAAGAAATTTTTTTTTTTTTACTTTGGCGACTTCCAAAAACTGTGAAATTATATTATTGATAACTATGTTGTTTTTTTTAAGGAAGTCACCAATAAATTTCTGGGTAGGCACCTATACATAGTTGATAATCTGAATAATGCCAAAATGGGAAGGACTATTAGCGAAGACCTAGTACTGTGTGGAGTTAAAATATGATGAAAAATTCTGAAAAGCCCCATTTCTATATAATTACCACAAATTCAACATTTTCTCTCTCGAAGGGTTCGAAACCCAGTTCCTAAATAATTGTGAAACTTCTTTTAACCCTTTAAGTGTACTGTGGCGTAGATTCTGTGGGGCCCATAATTCGTCATTCTTTCAAGCTTCGAGAAAATTCTTTTCTTTAGAAACCATATTCGCAAATTGATGCACAATTCTAAAAATTCTCCACATTACGACAGTCCTCAATATGCACTATTAACATGCTTCACAAGAAGATAAAACAAGCCCAACACAAAACTTACTGCTTTGCCTTTGGACGCTGACTTCACACGCTTCGAGAACGAGACGAAATAAATGAGGGAACCAACATCAGTTTCTGTATTCTGGTTACTAGATGTCACAAACCAAGCCCACCATTAAAAAAAATTTATAACTGTCACTTTTTTAATTGTCAGAGTTTAAACAATAATAATCAGCGGCAATTGCTACACGTTCCTGAAAAACGTGAAACAAAATACAATAAGAGACTGTATTACTTCCCCTATTTTTGAAAAAACCTTGGTTAACATAAAAAGCTAAATTAAAAAAAAAATACCTTTAAATTGTTATAGTCCGACATNATTTTTGAAAAAACCTTGGTTAACATAAAAAGCTAAATTAAAAAAAAAATACCTTTAAATTGTTATAGTCCGACATCGTTTTGTCTCCGATTACAAGGATTTTGTATCGGCTATTTGTTTTAAACTCAGAATGACAAACAAAAACTACATTCCACGAAGAAATAAAAATTAAATATGTTCCAAATTATACATACTATCGGCACCGCTATACAGTAAATTTTTTTTTTGTGGTAATGTGGCCAACAGCAAAGCCCACGGCCAGAAACAAAAAATAGTAGGCAGTCAAATATAGGATAATGTAGGAAAAATACGAGACGGGTACTCAAATATTACTCTTCACGGTACAGGCCCATCAACCTTTGAGGGAAAGAAAGGCCATGGAACAAGGGATAACAAGGACAGATTGGGCCGATCACCGAGGATATCTAACGAGACACCAAATTCTTAAAATCAAATAACAAGATTGTGCGCAAGTAAAAACTGAGCTAGAACGATACAAACTACCCGGGGGTCATGAAAAAGTACCGAAGGGTAAGAGACAGGAAAATTTACACGAACCTTACGCAGAGCAGCATACAACGAACTTCGATTACCTACAGTGGAACACTGAAACAAAAGATGGGTCAAATCTGCACTAGGGGCCCCACATACACAAGAAGGGTTAGAGACTATATGAAGCTTATACAAATGAGATTGGGTTGCTTTATGACCGGAAAGGAGACGAAAAGAAGTAACAGCTAAACCACGGGAACTACAAAGTTGATACGTTGGTCGAGAGTATGTGGGAAATAGTTGTGCGTACAAGGTATTAGAAAAAGAAGTATAAGTTTCCCATGTCTGTTTCCAATGCCGAAAAACTTCCCTGGTTAATAAGGGATACAAAACCGAAAAGGAAAGCAGTGGTTTCGAGACACCCTCTAAAACACTCAATTTTGCAAGTTTATCTACCATCTCATTCCCCTGAATCCCGACATGCCCTGGTACCCACATAAAAAGGACATATACACTGAGTTTATCCAAAAGAACGCACTGTTCCCGTATGAGCCATATAAGCATGTCCTTATGGGGAGTAGGAGAAGACAAAGCTGTAAGAACACTTCGTGAATCAGATATGATCAGAGGATTTGAGACTCTGTGATCGTATACATAGCGTAAAGCCATATACACTGCAAAAGCTTCAGCATAATAAATTGTGACAGTAGAAGGGAGTTTAAAAAGCCCAGAACATTTATGTGAAGCATCAAAATATGCAGACCCAACACCGTCGACAGTTTTAGAGGCATCCGTGTATATCAAAGTACAGTCGGGATATTCAGAGACTTTAGCCCTAAATTCTTGTTGAAGAACAATGGGAGAAACAGTTTTAGTAGGGGAAAGAAATATGGGACAAGGAAAGCGAAACGAGACCTCGTACTGCAAACGGTGGAACAAACTAGGTGGAGGGGTAACGAAGCGTGCCGTCGTTAGTAATAGTTTCGGTAGAACATAACCAAGATTGTCAACCGCCTGTACAATACTCCTTACGCGAGAATCACGAGTACGAATCCAATGTTTACCTTGTAATAGTCTATAACGGTCGGTTAAAGACATAAGGAAAGATTNAGTCCAATGTTTACCTTGCAATAGTCTATAACGGTCGGTTAAAGACATAAGGAAAGATTCCATACGCAGGACCATAATGGGCGTAGCGCCAAGAATAAGTCTGAGACAAATGTTCTGTATAGTTTCTAAATTGTTCGCCAAAAGGAGTGGCAACTGACCAGCAATCGGAATACCGTAATCTAAAACAGACCGTATGGTAGACACGTAAAAAGAGCGAAGAGCAAAAAAGCTAGAGCCCCAACGATAGTGGGTGAGAGCCTTTAAAATATTAATTCGTTTGCGGCATTTGGTAATAGTGTATTCAACATGGGTAGTCCATCCACCACGGGACTCTAAAAAGATACCCAAATAACGCACCTTTGTTACACAGAGTAGAGGATAGTAAAAAAAATTTCATTACAGAACATTTTCTTTCCACAGATTTCATCGTCAAAGTCAGGATATGATATCACTAAAGGTCTTTTTTTGGAGCGTGTATGTAGTTCATAACTAACTGTTCTTCCTCTTGTGGCGCTAGTGTTTTTTTTTTTTGTTTACCTGCCATTCCTTTCCCCAGTAATTGCTAAATTGCAATGGCATATAGGTTAAATGTGGTAGAAATTTTTTGTTCTTCTGTAGCCGCTGTCAGTGACGTTTTGGATTTTGGGACCATTGAATTTTGGGGAAATTTGAAACATAGTAAAAATTGGTCCAAAAAAAGCTCTACGTGTAATTAAATTTGTAAAACAGAATAGCGATAGTATTTACAAAAATTAAAATGTTCATCAATATAATACTAGAAAATTCTTTAAGCTGCGATTTATTCAGCATACGAATTCTTTATTCGAAAAAGGTATATAAAACACAGGTATTAGATTATTGAAAATACACAAAATAAATAAGTAATTAACTTCTTAAAAGAACATAAACAAGTTAAATAAATTCACAAAATTTTAATCATAATGGTTTCTATATTGTACTTAGAGGAAATTAAATACTACAAACAAAGTTTTAAATGATAATGTAATATCTTTTATACCTTTAAGTCTTTAATTAATTGTTTATAATAATTTTTTTCATAAAACGAAATTATAAATAATTGCATGTGTGATTAGTTAGGTTATATATAAGTAAATGGTTTTTATTTTTTAAATTGTGTTGTACACATAGTCGTAGTGAAATTATGTGGTTATATCTATTATTAATTAAAAATGTGATATTTTGTGAAAACTTTTCATTATCTGTTGTAGAATTTTTGTGGCAAACCCTATGTTCAAGTTCTGAAGCTACTGGGTGCTTTTATAAATAAATTAAATTNCTGTTGTAGAATTTTTGTGGCAAACCCTATGTTCAAGTTCTGAAGCTACTGGGTGCTTTTATAAATAAATTAAATTAATATAAATATATAAATCTTCACTGACTGGTAAGGTAATTATCCGGTTTAACTGCTTTTCTGAACGAAATGTCCTACACCAACAAAAGTAGCATTAATAGANCTGTTGTAGAATTTTTGTGGCAAACCCTATGTTCAAGTTCTGAAGCTACTGGGTGCTTTTATAAATAAATTAAATTTATATAAATATATAAATCTTCACTGACTGGTAAGGTAATTATCCGGTTTAACTGCTTTTCTGAACGAAATGTCCTACACCAACAAAAGTAGCATTAATAGATTATGCACAGCTTACCTAGCTCATATTCAAAAGGGGGTCATGTTAAAATAAGTAGAACGTATTAAATAAAATAGTTAAAATCATCGGTTGTTGGGCACTTTCTTTACCTAGGTTGTTATAATGTTTGGTTACGTCATGATTCTTGCAGTCACCTTATTGGCTTGAAGATATTGTTACGTCACGGTGATGCATCACATGTGATTTAACGGACAATTTTTCAAACAACTTATTAGCCATTCTGGTAATTTTCCAGCGTCGGTCGTAATGTTCCAATCCGGTGGATTTAAAACGGAGAAAGCAAGGACGAGTGCTTCTGTGCGTTATATTCGGTTATGAACAAGTGCTTCAGGTGTTAGATTCGCGTATGTGGTGTTTTAGTGGTACGTGGTGTTTCGTTGAGGGAGGTAAGGTTGAATTGGCCGTTAACAGAGAAATTGTACCAGCCTCGGTGGGTTAATTGATATTCTTTCGGTGTACTTTATGGTTCCTTAAAATCCCTAAAATCCTACATTCGTAGGTTAGTGTAAAACCCTACAATCCTAGGTTAGTTTAAAATCCTACAGTCCTAGGTTAGTATAAAATCCTACAATACTTGGTTAGTTTAAAATCCTTGACGTGAACCGCACGTTCACGAGTCCTTTTGCCCACTGACTGCCGCAGTATGTCCACACCAGACGCACCACACCGACAGGCTTGTGGGCACGAGTGCATTAGTGTTTATTATTTATTCAGTTTATTTCGTCAGTGTATTTGTTAATAGTGTCAGTGTGTAATTAATTAATAATTTGTTTTGTCATCGGAGACAATCTGCCCAGCCACAGCCAGAGACATGTGACATTCTACATTTGGCAATGCTGTGGCTGGTGCAATGAAAACATTTAGAATAAGTATTATCATTTTTATTATGTATTTGTGTAAGGGTAATTATGTTTTCTTGTGTTAATTTAGTTCATATCATTTTCCATCCCATAATCATCTTTCAGTGTATATTGTGTTTCACCGTTTCACCGCATGGCGTCAGCTGCGCCTAGGTAGCGGAAGCCGGCGCACATTTCCGGCCAGTATTAGCCAGGACTTGGAGGAGCTCGGACGTTATGCTCTCCCCACTCCGCAGAAGCCCTAGCAAGGACATCATCTGTCGAACAGTATCGAGTCGCATCCGGAACATTATAAATCATTATCATCTCTTTCCTGACTTAACTTGCATAGCGCCGAGGGGAGAGCGACGTTATTATTTATCGGGAATCAAAAGTGCATTTCGAGCTTCACATGATAAGACCACGTGGTCGCTTGTAGTTCCGGGCCATTCAGGCCACGTGTCTTCTGTATAGTTGAGTGTACATAACGGGGTAATAAATACCTTAACAACCAGCACCACTGTTTTTATTGATAATTAAGTAAGGCGTGCAAGGTGGCCCACAACCTCGGCAACGTGTGTATGACGGAGTGTTTACCAGAGTCCCTAGGCTGTCGGCCGAACGACCCTACATCTCATCAGCTCACCGCAAAGCTGTGGCGCCGGGCACACACATATTACTTCACAACTCTGGAAACACCGCAGATCAAGTTGGCTTTATCGTCGTAGCCAAGCTTGGTCACGTCATCCTACAATACTAGGTTAGTTTTAAACCCCCCAATCTGAGGTTAATTTGAAACCCTACTATGCTAGGTTAGTTTAACACCTTACAATCCTAGGTTATTTAAAATCCCAAAAATCCGAGGTTAGTTTAAAGCCCTACAATCCTAGGTTAGTTTATAAATGTAAAATAGTGATTCACTCATCGTGGGGTTAGGTTCTGTTAGGTTATGTGGGCACATATTACAAAATTAGTCATATGTTAATGACCCTAGTATATCCGTATTCTGCGTAATTAGTAGAGTTGAAATATATCACTTTTCGGGTTTTTTTTTAAAATTTAATTGTTAGGGCATTACAACATATTGATGAATTTTAAATGATAAATGCCAACTTTCAAGTTTTTCTTAGTTCATATAGCATTGGTTACAAAGAATGAATTATAGCTGAATTTTACTGCAAGGCTAGGGTGACCAGTTGTCCCATTTTTAACAAGACGGTCATTTTTTTCCATTATCTGTCGATGTGTCCCGACAAATTTTAACTGGAAACCAAATGTCGTTTTTTTTTAAACTTGCAAAAACAGCTGTTTAATTTATTATATTAAATTTTTTTTTTAAGTATTCCACCTCTGTAATACGACATGTTATTGTTTTTAACAGTTTTAATCATAAATATGTTTCTCAAGACGAGAGAATGCATACAGATTCGGAAAGTAAAGCTCAGATCTTGTTTTATTTCAATGTTTTCACAATAATTCATTTGGTAATCACAAGATAGCACTTGATACCCTGTTTCGCTTACTCTTCCGTCTCCCAGTGTTTTCATTTTATTCGATTGCAAAGATCCATATGCTTATATGTGTGAAATAAATATAGTTGTCGGTAGTTGTAAAATTAAAATTTCATTCATAAAATGATTTTGACACAGTGCAGTACCACTTGAATAATAAGAAATGCTTTGAATGAATAATAGTAACTATTACATAGTGTTATTTGATGATAGAATGAAATCTCATTGTAGCAATAAGTTACTTAATATTGAATTGGAACTATAATAACTATAAAAGGAATGCTTACGCTCTTTGTTATTCAAGTGTCCTGAAGTGTCCTGTTTTTGTCCTGTTTGTTTAAGGCAAGTTTTGTAAAATTTCCTGTTTTAAGGCATTTGTATGTTTGTCAAAATTGTACTGCCTAATTACTGTATTTCTTCAATTAAACTGATTAACATGTTTTTGTTCATTTGTGCACATACATACCATAGAAATTAAAGACAGAACCTCTAGCTAAAAGGCCTTGTTGCCGCCTCGTGCAGGTCCCACTTAAATTTACATATTAGTGAATTTCGATGAGGTTCAAAAGTTAAAAATTTAACAGCGTAACCCTGATCGTCAAGTATACAGCACTGGCCTTAGAAAATATAATTTTTTGTTCTGACATAAATTTTACGCAGTCTATATTTTTCTCATATGAATTTTACAGCAAAACGGTAGCTAATTTGTTACACATATGTTCACATGCTGCACACAAATACTGCACAGACTGAACTATTCCTAAAACCAGAGATTGTTGTGCAGTATCTAATACAACGATTAATCTTTGAGTACTATATACTCAAGTTTCTTATAGGTATTGATGACGTATAATGCATGCTTTTACTGAAAAACCTCAGAGATACAGCGAGTGTGCAATGGTTACAATAAATAATCAGTAAGGCTCATTAATATTGCTAAATGAGTAACATGCAGGCTGATATTGGTTATGTAACGACAGTTGCCTTTTAACTTTTTTCATCACCACAAAATAAACATTTTAAAATTAATTTTTTATTATTTAAATATAATTATTGATAGGCCTATTTCAAAGGTAAAAACCAAATATAGAGATTTATTTGTTAGTTTCAAACCCAATCGGATAAAATAGGTAATTAGATTCATGTAAACATTTTATAATTGTTAAAAAAATTGGAAAATTTGATTTTTTAATATTTTATGGAAAATCAAAATCACAAAATACGGTAACGATGTTCCTTTGATCCATTTTCATTTTGTTATATTTCAGTCACATATTCTTGTGTAAGAATTATGCACTCATAAACTTCAACAAAGTGAAACACTTATGGATTTACTGAAAAGGTTTTTTTTTTTTCCTATTCATCAGATCCTTCGCAAAACTGTCTGCAAATGGAAATCCACGAGCTTTGTTTTTTGATACGTTTGTGAAATTCTTCGAAGCCATTTTTCCTAAAACTCTGTACACTTCTCCACATTTAATATAAAGAGTTCTAAATCTGAAAACATTGTCAAGCCCATGAGGACGTTATCTTATATCTATAGCAAATAACAGCATGTGTGCATTGGCCGATTGACAGCATAGTACTACAAAGCGGCGACGCAGCGGCTCGGGAGATATGAGCGCACCGACGCTGATTCATTTCAGCTGGCCAACGAAGCTGATGTGTACCAAGCAGGGGTTGCTGTAACGGTACATAGTTATTCATAGCAACCGAGCTGTGCAGGATTACCTGAGAAGCGACCTTTGTGATGCGTCACTTGGCCTTCGCCTGGTCTACCTGGATGTTTTTCTGGTCGATGCGGCATCATTCCAAAGCTAACGTTATTTTAATTTTTAAGTTTTCATAAAGTCTATATAAAACAATTTACAGCGTTATTTTTAAGTTATAGGGTAGCATGTTATCGCATAATTGTGAATTTCGTTTAAAAAATGTCTAAGACTAGAAAGTGTTCATCAAGAAGTAATAAGAAAACCACAGGCGCTTTACATAATAGAAGAAAATCGAGAAGAGCACATCGATTGAAAGGTATGTAGCTATTAAAATTCTATTCCTTGGTTTACAGTGATATATTTACCACTTTGGCAATGTTGGTGTTATAAAAATAAATAGACCAACTCAGTCGTTCGTAAATAAAGCTAATCATGTTGCGGCATACGTAAATAAATAGTATACTTCAGAAAGGATGTTTTTTGTGACTGTAAATATGATTATTAACAATGTTAACTAATTTTTTTAACACCTAGAATTGCTTTTTATAACAAATACGGATACACCACAACCTAAAATTCTTCGAACTATTTTGGCTAATAATAATGTTTAGAATTCACAAAGTTTTATTTCAAAAAAATTAAGTCACCACAAAGACACTCGGCCCATTACCGAAAAAAATATTGCAAATAATGGTGTCTATTGGCTTATAGTAAAATGCTGATTGCTGGAAAACTGGTTTCATTATTGCAGGGAGAATGTTATAATTAATGCCATTCCCACTGCTAATGATGATCATCTTTCTGGAAAAGAACACAAAGAAATTGTACGGACACCAACAAAGGACCACTCTTCTCGGATACCAATTACACCTCATTCGTCCCACATTACAGTTTGAAAAACAACTAAATGTAAGCAACTTTGTGTTTGTAAAGTTGTTATATAATCATCAAGAATCCCTGATAGCATATATGTGATTATTCTGTATATATGCAAATACTGTACATGTAATTTCATATTACTTACTGTCTGCTTGTTACACATCACTGTTATCCACATTGTGTAAAGGAGGTATGTTTACGATCATTTTTTAGTCCACATTTTTAGTTAAATGGTACGTTATCCTACTGGTCGATTTACAAATGGGCGTTTTATAATATTTCTGTCCGTAATTACTGAATGTATTTAATATTATCATATGAATGACATGAATGTAAGTTCAGTTTTTAATGCGTTTTAAATATATTGTTATAGATATGAGTGTGGGTATTTAAATGTAATACCTGTTAGTCAGACGAGTAGGCTCTCATGCCAAGATGCTTCCTCTATCAAAACCTATTCGAGACGCCCACAAAGAAATGTTACACCTCCAAGAGTTCCTATGCCTCCATGTGAAGATTTAATGGACTAGTAAGAGATTTCTTATGGTGTGGGAGGAAGGTGGAGAAAGAATCAATAATTAAAAAAAAAAAATGTCTCCCTATTTAAAACCAAATATGTTACTTGTTTACATCGTTCCTGTTAACATCTTATTTTGTTTAATTATTTTCAAATTTATATATTTTTACTGTGCTGAAGAGTTGAAACGATTTTGGTCAGAGTTTGTACTGATGAACATCTCCATTAATATATAAAGTAAACAGTACTTTCATAATTACATTGCACGAATATAGACACACTTTAAATGGATACTCGACGTATATCAAACCATGGTGGGTTTCAAAGTAATTTTCGTCCATANCCTCCAAGAGTTCCTATGCCTCCATGTGAAGATTTAATGGACTAGTAAGAGATTTCTTATGGTGTGGGAGGAAGGTAGAGAAAGAATCAATAATTAAAAAAAAAAAATGTCTCCCTATTTAAAACCAAATATGTTACTTGTTTACATCGTTCCTGTTAACATCTTATTTTGTTTAATTATTTTCAAATTTAAATATTTTTACTGTGCTGAAGAGTTGAAACGATTTTGGTCAGAGTTTGTACTGATGAACATCTCCATTAATATATAAAGTAAACAGTACTTTCATAATTACATTGCAGGAATATAGACACACTTTAAATGGATACTCGACGTATATCAAACCATGGTGGGTTTCAAAGTAATTTTCGTCCATANGGAATATAGACACACTTTAAATGGATACTCGACGTATATCAAACCATGGTGGGTTTCAAAGTAATTTTCGTCCATAGTTTTTCTTTTCGGCATTTAATCTTGTGAAATCCATTTTTTTTTCAGTGATGAATATTTTTCCGATCTTCTTGTTGAATCCAGCACCAGTAACCCTTCCGGAGTAGTCCGAATTGAAGGGCGCCGAATGGTTGATAATATGTATTTCACCAGACAGTACAATAAATTGACACGGGAGTACAAGAAATGTACAGGAGGACTACATCTCAGATAAGAACCGGACTTATTAGCTGCTTCACATACAAATGTTTCATTCATGATGGAACCAGAAATATTTACACTGATACTCCTGAAAAGAAAGAACTGAATACTGTATCCGCTGGAAAAAGGGAGGGGGGAGGGTTACAGATGCTGGCATTGGAAAGATTCAAGCTGAGGAAATGTTTTCTTTTATGTACATTCCTGCAATGGCCAGACGACACTTCACCCAGCACGAGAAAATAGTGGAAGAGGTAAGTCTCCTTTCATTTTACTGTTATATAAGGCTACCTCTATCTAGACATACGTCTTGAAAAAAAATTTCGTCCCTATTTCGCTGAAAGGCTGTACTCAACTGTAAAACCAAATTGCTGTTAAACTCGATGTAGGAAATATTTTTGGACAAACACAATTATTAAACTTTAAACAGCCATGATTTAGTATTGTAATTCTTACACTCATTTACATTTTTAATTTTATTTTATTTCCTTGCTATTGCTTGCATTATTTGAATCATAAAAATGTTCCTTTCCATTTTACAATTTAAGTGTTAAATCTAACAGGATAATGCTAAGCCACTTTATCTTGCATTTTAAAGTTACGAATAGCAACAAGCCGAGCAACATTAAAAGTGAGCATTTATTAATACTTAGCGTGAATTATTTCTTTATATATATATATATAAGAAACACAGTTATTACACTTTGTAAAAATTTGTATACTCAAGATGTAAAGACTTTTCATGTTCAGATATATTTTCTTGCAGGTATGGAATTAAAAACTTATACAAAAAATGCCTGCGGCTGTAGAAGAAGAGAAAACACTGGCACTTTAAAATAGTGATTTGGAGGAAGGATATCTTTTCATATCGGGCATTGTTGATGGAGCTTGCTACAAGAGTAATTAGGGTCACGGATATTCTGCAAATGCTGGAATAATATGTGGGAATGACATAATAACGCAAATAAAAGATTTACGTCTACCGTTGCCGGTGTAAAAGGACAACTGTACTTCGGAGAAAAGGGTGAGGAAACATAAATTATGCTGATCTGCCATAATTTCTTGGTGCGCCAGTTTTTATATTTACAAAATTGCATAATCTTTTAAGTAGTCTGTGGTTTAATCAAAGAGGCCAGCATACCGTGCCTTACATTTTTATACAATTTTTTTTAAATAGCAGCTAACCAGTTTATTTAGTAACCATATTGGGGTTAGTGTTCACTCCCTAATCTGTTAATCTAATTTTTCGCATAGAATAATGGGGAAAAAAGTAGAAAATAGTGGTTGTTATTTTTCATCCCATATTGAAATCTGTTTTATAAGCTGTTCATAGGATTAAAGTAAAAATAGCTGTAGGACGGGTGAGGGAGACGGAATTATCCTCAGAACACCCTACAAGTTTTCCAGATACGAAAGTCCAGCTATTGCATTTGCAATGGTAACTATGGGACCAACTCTTTCCCAGACGCAGTGCCGTCAGAAAAAGTAACTTTTGGGCGTGAATTCGCAAATTCCTTTGGACCCTAATTTTTTATTATTAAATGATACATGCGGATAATAACTTAGTGTGTACAGAAAAAACTACACTGAGGAGCCATAAAAACTGGCACACCTGCCTTTTATCGTGTAGGACCCCCGCGAGCATGCAGAAGTGCCGCAAGACGACATGGCATGGACTCGACTTATGTCTGAAGGAATGCAGGAAGCAATTCACACCATGAATCCTGCAGGGCAGTCCACAAATCCATAAGAGTGCGAGGCGGTGGATATCTCTTCTGAACAGCACATTGCAAGGCATCAGAGATATGCTCAATAATGTTCATGTCTGGTGATTTAGGTGGCCAATGAAAGTGTCTAAAGTCAGAAGAGTGTTCCTGGAGCCAGTCGGTAGCAACTCTCGACGTGTGGGGTGTCGCATTGTCCTGCTGGAATTGTCCATGTCCGTCGGAATGCACAATGGACATGAATGGGTGCAGGTGATCGGACAAGATGCTTACGTATCTGTCACCTGTCAGAGTCGTATCAAGACGTATCAGGGGTCTCATTTCACGCCAACTGCACACGCCCCATACCATGACAGAGCCTCCACCAGCTTGAACAGTCCCCTGTTGACATGTAGGGTCCATAGATTCATGAGGATGTCTCCATACCCGTACACGTCCATTTGCCCGATACAATTGGAAACGAAACTCGTCAGACCAGGCAATGTGTTTCCAGTCATCAACAGTCCAATGGTTGTGTTGATGGGCCCAGGCGAAGCGTAAAGCTTTGTGTCGTGCAGTCAACAGCGGTACACGAGTGGGCCTTCGTCTCCGAAAACNCGGGCCCAGGCGAAGCGTAAAGCTTTGTGTCGTGCAGTCAACAGCGGTACACGAGTGGGCCTTCGTCTCCGAAAACCGATATCAATGATGGTCCATTGAATAGTTCGCACGCTAGCACTTGTTGATGCCCCAGCATTGAAATCTGCGCCAATCTGAAAAAGGGTTGCACGTCTGCCACGTTTAATGATTCTCATCAGTCGTCGTTTGTCCCGTTCGTTCACGACTTTTTTCCGGCCGCGGCGATGTCGAAGATTTGATGTTTTACCAGATTCCCGATATTCATGGTACACTCGTGAAATGGTGGTACGCGAAAATCCTATTTTTATCGCTACCTCAGAGATGCTATGTCCTATCTCTCGTCCACCGACTATAACACCACGTTCAAACTTACTTAATTCTTGACAACCTGCCATTGTAGCAGCAGTAACCGATCTATCAACTTTGCTAGACGCTTTTTGTCTTCTATAGGCGCTGCCGACCGCATCGGGTTACTCTGATTGGTTCCATACCTCTGTTATTTGCATACGCATGCCTATGCCAGTTTTTTTTGGCTTTCCAATGTCTATTTTGCAAAAAGTTAGTAATTTTCGTTAAAATTAAAAATGAAAACTTTGCTCTAGTGTCTTAGCGTCATTTTCAAGAGAATGAATGTAACTTTACCAGTAAGCAATACATTTCTGTANTATATAGGCGCTGCCGACCGCATCGGGTTACTCTGATTGGTTCCACACCTCTGTTATTTGCATACGCATGCCTATGCCAGTTTTTTTTGGCTTTCCAATGTCTATTTTGCAAAAAGTTAGTAATTTTCGTTAAAATTAAAAATGAAACTTTGCTCTAGTGTCTTAGCGTCATTTTCAAGAGAATGAATGTAACTTTACCAGTAAGCAATACATTTCTGTAAAAGGCGAACAGTAAAATATTAATATTAAGATATGCAAGCTATTTTTATAGGCCTGTGCAAGTTACTGATGGTTAGCAGTTCTACGAATGGGGTTCATATTTACTACAAAACACACACTGCCCACCTACCATGGGTCTCAAATGCTAGTATGCGAACTTCTGTCGTGGAATATGTATCTCCCATAGCGGCTCATATAGAGGATGGTATACCGGCTCGTGCACTAGGCCTTGTACAAGCATGTACAAGACCAAGCACGACTGCAGGTATCGTGTAATATCGGCTTAAGGTAGGAGGGATGCGGCATGCATCATACATATCCCCTCCCCTTTTTGAGAATGTTCGTTTGCTGCAGCACATTGCTACCTGCTGTCTCCTAGTGACAGCCGGATGGTCGTCGATGTGGCTCGCGCTGAGGCCGCAGATGGTGCGGACTTTGGGTGCAGAGTGGAGGAGGTGAGGCAGGTCGGGAGCGCTGCTGACATGATCTAATTGTGACAGCTGAGGAAAGTGGGTGGTCTCCCCTTGCCATGCTGTATGCACGTGGTGGGCGATGGAGATGCTTTGAGTGGCAGTGGGGGTGGATTACTCCTCTGTCTTCGTCTGGTCACTGCTACTGGAAATTTAGTGAGGTCTGTGCCGCGCCCGCGTGGGGCACTGAGTGCATGGTTCGGCATCCCCAACTGGATTCAGGTGACTATCCCACTTTCACGCCTTCAAGAGACATCTTTAGAGAGCGTGATAATTCGGGTCGACCAGCTCCACCAAGAAAGGTCTCCAGTAAGAATACCGCCAGGAAATTGGATGTAGCGAGAGGGTCACGACGGTAACAGTGTGCCAGCAACCCCTCGCGTGCCCTGCTTCATTTCATGATTACGTCCCCGTTCGTGTGTTGTGCATGAAGTGTGAGTGTGTCAATACCCGTCATAATATTGAGAGTGTAAAGTCGGTGTCTAATCACACCAATTTACAACACATAAAATAATCTTTGTTTTTAGCCAAATCGAGTATGGCTACCCACACCCCTCCCGACGATTTAGAAGCCAACTACCGAAACTCGCGAAGTCTGAGGAAATCACACTTCAAATGCGAACCAGCGAAGAAGGAGTGATATAAATGTTTCCCAGGGCCCTATCAAAATTATTGTGGTGGTATCTCGAGTTAGCACGAGCTCCTTCTCAGCGCTGTTGTGCTACCTGATCGTAAATTGAGTAAATAGCCCAGGCTGCCACTTGCTTTCACCAAGCGAGTGCATTAGAAAGGGTTGTAGTTATATTCAACAAGTAATGAAATTGTCTGTTCAGCAGAGTGAGGATGGCTGCATATGGCATAGATAGCATTTCCCCTTCTATAAAGCCATGACTTTGTGAGCATGGTCCTCTACTGTTTCCCTGGGCCCTTGCGACATGAATGAGACTCCATGGTGTATATCTGTGGTAATGCCAGGAGGTTGGTGGATGGCTGTGCTGGAACAGCTAGATTTTCTTTGTAGTGTTTTTCTATGTGCTTGACTTCTCTCTGCCCTTTCCTGTAAAATTCCGTAAAGCATTACATAATGGTACTTTTCTTCATAAAATGCTGACAAAAGCATTTCACCAATCAACTTATGATATATCATGTTTGAATGTGCCAACTGGTACACCATTCCCACATTATTCCATGGCATGACGATAAACAAGGTCGGGCTATTTGTTAAAAAGTATTTTGTAATACATGATTGGTTCCTCGCACAAATGTTAAAAACATGTGCTGATTCTTGTTACTCAAGCATGTTAATTCCATTAGACTCATCTTGCAGGTTCACCTGGCGTGGGTGTTAGTGCAGACTGCAGGGCAAGTAAAATTTACAGCATAGGCACGGGTATTATTTCATAGATATCCAGGCGACAAGGCAGCCTTAAGGTGTCTGAGGTCCCTCATAAAGCAAAGCCAGTTTGGTTTTATTTTTATGAGTGTTTACAGGTTAATTTATTGGATTGTTTTCTCTCTCCCTCTCTTCTTGTATGTGTAAAATACATGCGTGTCTTCAATAATCGTGCATAAAAAATCAAACATAACTTTGTAAGCAAAAATATTGTTGCAGTTAAATTGCCAATCTGGTGTAAGATGTATTCATGGCATTAAAATCGCCGTATAATTAATTAAATATAATTTTGCAACAGAATTTGTCTTTAAGCGTATTGTACAAAACATCTCCGCATGCTATGCGAACTGCAAGTCAGTATGGTCTCAGAGAGGCCTAAGTATCTGCATACGCATAATTTTATCCAGGAGTCTTAATCATCTGTATGGTTGTATCTATGCAATAGCTTTTTTCCACAGAACTTATTGTGATCTCCCTCTCCATCGGGTTCGCAACTCCACCGGTGCAGGATGCCATTCCACCAGTTTTATGTACACTTCAATTAGTTTCACCTGCGATGCTTTTTGGGACAATATTATAGACAGTACGGGCTCCTCAGCCATATGCCCGTTTAATTGTTAGCATTCAGTGTACCATTATTCACTACAGAGTTTTGCAATATAACAGTATTCATAATGTACATTATTTCTTGCTGAGTGATGTGTAGCCGATACACAGAGAATTCAGGGTGACGAGCCCACTCTCGTATCATCAGTAATATTGATTAATGTTCAGAATGTCAACCAATTCTGTATCTGGCGTGCCACGAACATGCCATTTTCACATCAATGATACTCATTAGCATTCAGGATTTTTACCTGACTGTCGACCACAGCTTGAGACCAAGGAGTACTCGTGCTAACTAGAGTTCACAGGGCCAGAAGTTCGCTGGCATCTGTGTCAATAATTTCTATCCATTTTACGACCTTCTTCATGTACCGTGTACCCGTTACCACTCAAACTCCCATCGATATATTCCTGATTCTAGGTATGTCAACTGTTAAATGCGCAATTGATCCTAAATCTCACCAGCGATATCATATGGTACTATCCCCTGTGAAAATATCCCCGAAATATATTGAACTTCAAATTTTGGACCAAAAAGTTCAGCAAGGGTAACAAAAACCATATGTTATAATTCCCACTTTTCAGCATGGGGAAGCTGAGGAGGAGCACAATACCATCATATTAGGTGACCACATTCCACCATAAGGAGGCAGAAAGACAAGTCACCCTCGACCTCTCTGCATACCATGGCAAAACACTCTAGGCATCTTGTTGTTTAGCTCAGGGGACAGCGCATGTGTCCACCCCTATGCAGCTATGATCAAACCTGTACATAGTCATCCATCCATGCGCATGGGGCAGCATGGGAGCAGGAGAGCCATAGTCCTCTTGAAGATCTCCATGCAACAACCACCTGCCGTGCACCTGCATCGTCTAACTATGCATCCAAGACATTTGCACGAGTATGCCATGTGGACAACAGAATTGTATCTCTTGTGCCTGAAAACCCAATCTACCAACCCATTTGCAGCAGGCCTAACAGGAAATACTTGTAGTTGCTTACGTACCCCATCACTCGCCAGCTCCACACTTGTATCAACACTGACGCCACTTGTACAAACGAATATCAATTGTCGCACTCGACCTCAGTGTACCGGCACAGGGTGTGACCTTATGTCATACATGCACTGCACACGGTCATACAATTTGGAGTGCCTTTGTGGAGGGAAGAGTGGATCTTTTAACATCGAGATCTTGAGAGCTGACGAGGTCGATGCGAGGTGAGTATGGAGCAGAGCTGTAATGTAGGGGCGAACAAACAGGAGATCCCCGATAAAACCTGCTGACCAGCGGCATCGTCTGGCACGATTCCCACATGTGAAAATCCGGGAGTGACCCCACCAGGAATTGAACCTGGTTTGCCTTGGTGGGAGGCGAGTAGTCTGAACACTACACCACTGTGGCTCCAATTGCCTTTGTGTACGAAAACATTTTATTGTTAACGAAGGACTGAAATCACTCCAGACGAATGCTAAGATGGCTACTTAAAGCAGGTCATGGCCGATTCTTTCCCCATTCCTGATTATCTAAACAATAACTGTCTCTTTCTGTAATGACCTCACAGACGAGACATTAAGCCCTGCCTATCTGCCTTCTTTGTACCCATCCTGTTCCTGTGTTTAATATCAGCGTGGGTTTGAGTTATACATAGGCATATGGCTTTTATGTTGCAAAGAGTAATTTAGAGGACAACAATGCAAACTACCTTCTTCGCACTGTTTCGATGCATAGAACATAGGTGTGGTAGGAAACAAGAGAACAGGTACTACATTTCCTTCTAACACTGGGATGCTTCTTTCTCTCACACCCTGTGGGCTGTCAAAGCGAGTGCTGTTATTATACAGGTTGAGTATTAAAGAATATTCCAAATTTGAAGGACTATAATATCAAAACCAAGCAACCTACAAACTTGGTTGACTTATCAAATGAACAGTGGAACTGTGAAGTTGGTTTACCATATCTTCATAAATGTTTAATGTGACCACCATGAGTGGCCCGAACGACATCTAGGCGATAATCAAACTCGTTCCACACTCTTGCCAGCATTTCCGGCGTTATGGTTTGGATGGCGTCTGTAATTCTCGTTTTGAGGTCGTCAATGTTAGCCGGCAATGTTGGACGAAACACTTGATCCTTTATGTACCCCCATAGAAAAAAATCGCACGGGTTAAGATCAGGGTTTCTTGGAGACCAGTGATGAAGAGCCTGTTCACCAGCTGATCCTCGACAAATCTAGCATTGGGGAAATGTCTTGTTCAGGTATCTGCGAACAGCTAGGTGCCAATGGGGTAGCGCACCATCCTGCTGAAAAATGAAGTCCCCCGCCGCCTCTTCTAACTGAGGAAACAACCACTCTGTAAGCATGTCCAAATAAGGGATTCCAGTAACAGTGGGCTCATGAAAAAATAAAGAGCCAAAAACAGTGTCTTTGGATACAGCGCAAAACATGTTCTCTTGAGGGGAAGCGGGCTCGTGTTCGGTGGTTACGTGTGGAGGCTCCTGACCCCATATCCGCACGTTGTGTTGGTTCACCTTACCATTGTCTGAAACATCGCATTATCGCTAAAAACCAGCTTAGAAATGAAGGCATCGTCTACCACATCCTGGGCACATAAAGGAAACATCAGACCATCCCCTTCATATTGACGTGTCGTATGTAAGCGTGCTTCCACCTCACCAGCTCAAACGAGAGTTACGAATGCCATCCAAACCATAACACCAGACATGCTGACAAGAGTGTGGAACGAGTTTGATTATAGCATAGATGTCGTTCGGGCCGCTCATGGCTGTCGCATTGAGCATTTATGAATGTATGGTAAACAAACTTCATGGTTCCACAGTTCATTTGATTGGTCAATCAAGGTTGTAGGTTGTTTGGTTTTGATATTATTATAGACTTTCAAAGTTGGGGTATTGTTTTATACTAACACTGTATAAATTTGTATTGTGTTCTCTGCAACACAGTAAGGGGAATACTGAAGCAAATAGCATATCTGTGTTAAGAGTGAGCAGAAACGTTCAACACTAGTCAGTGGTTTGCCAGACAATGAGGGGGTGGCTCCTCATTGCCAGCATTAACTGGTTACCATGTACTGGAAAATTTGCGAATTAATATTATCATTTACAATTTGTTACCATACTCTGATGTTTTGTATGCTATTGTTGTGCTATAAAATATGGGTGTTCTATTTATCACGATTTCATTAGTTCAGAAAACCATTGTATCAATTATAAATTGCATAAATGTATTGGATTAAATTAATTTATTACAAATCATTTAAGACGAATGATTGTACTCAAAAGGCAACATCCTTCATCAAAACTTCAACCTAAACTAAACAAATTGTGCTCTCTGTTTGAATGTCACAATAAAAGTAATTCTTGTATCTAAATGCACCTACCTGGTTCAGATAAACAGTGAGATTTTTGAGTTGCTTGTTCACAAATGCTAAGTGTAATCACTTATAGTACTCCATCTGGGATAGAGAAAGCACTCTGGAGTATATGATGAAACCCATTTGTCCAGCGACATCAGGTCCTAACCATACACCCACCAATATCTATAAATACTACATCAACAAGTAATGGCCACTGAGGAATATTTGAAAACCAACTAATATAGCCAAAGACAGAGGATTATATCCTAGATAACATTGTCAGAAAAAGCACAAGTCAGACACCCTAGCTCTTTTTGCATAAAGAGGCATTCAGTGGCAAGAGGCAACTAGCAGGAACTGTAGCTGTGTAGTTTGCGACAGATGGGTGACACCAAGAGCAACCAAAGAGGGCATTAATAGTCACCAAATGATAAGACACCCAGACATTAGGGGGTGCCAAAGTCCGTGTTCTGAGTGGGATTCAATTTCGGGCGTCAAGACATGTCATCATCAAGCAGCAAAAGTAAAATATATTACGAGCAGTGGCAGTGCCCTGCATGAGCTGCAGAAGGCAGCACACACACGCTAATGCCAACTAGCTGCAACGAACATCAAAAAATAATTTCGAATCATTTGAGATTTATTACACACCAACAGAGTGTAAAGGTGATGTAAAGGTCAGGGCAACACTGAAAATGGAGAATGGAAATGATTGTTGTGAGTTGATTATCGAAGAAGTTCATAAGAGGCGGGTGTTATGGGACAGGAGAGACAAAAATTATCATAACTGACATTCTCGTGTACCAAAAAACATGTTTATTTCAGTTTGCAGATATCACTTTCAGAGAACAAAATTTCCTGTCCTTTCTGGAGCACCATTTTGAGGCAAAGTGGTGCTACATGTTTCATGAAATTGCAGCTTCTGTCTAGGACACTAGACGAGTCAAGATGGTGTGCGCTGCTACTGATGATGCTGATACACGCTTCTTGAATCCCACGTAGGACACGGCATAACTACGAGTTTTATTGTCGCAATTATTTTTCATTGCTGTATGCATGCTTCCAACTACAGACTCTTGCATTTCTGCAGCTCAGAAACAGGATCTCAGGGGTGACAGGCAGCATTACCCACAATGGAAACACGCTGGAAACATGGGCCTCCAAGCTGAAGTAATTAATAACCTGAATGATGTTTTTTTACCATTATAATAATGCTCAAATATCAAGATAGGTATTCTGCTATTTTCAGTGTAAAGGGGCTATATAGTTCTAAAATGTGTTTATTCGGGAATTGTGTCTGCTACCAGTGTTCCAATGACACCAGTATACAAAGTTGTGTGCACATTATACACTAAACATCTTCCGACCCATGACAGTACGCCCACAAAGTAGTGTTTTCTCAGTGTCTTCCTTGTATTTGTCAACAGCTCCTATACTTGACAGCCATATAATGCCCTAGAAATGAGGTCTCACATTTTTTCCTTGTCTGTCTACTAGTATTCACGATTAGTTAGTGTACTATAATTGAAAATGACCACTTCTTAAATTTTCCAAGTTAAAGTAATATTACTGAACCTGATGACTTGCAATTGTTAAAATCCCTTGCTGACTAAAGACAAATATCGCGTTCACAAGTTTAGATTACATAAAAAAAATGTAGTTGCTTGAATAATATGCACATTGAAATCTGGAAGTGCTTCGCTACTTTTCTTATAAACATATTTTTTTGGCTCGACTCCGAAATACTATCGTACATATTTTCTGTCGTGTGTAGTATAGTACATTCTTTTGAGAAGATATTGCGGCGAACGCATTTACAGATAAGTATAGCTATTAGTAAACAAACCCACAATATTGGTACCGTAGTTTGACCTTTGGACATTTACGATACATTACGTACTAGTCAAGGAAACCCCAGTTTACATAAATCTTACAGTGAATAAGTTTACATTAGATATTATATTTTATAAATTGAAAAGTATAGATCTAGAATGGAACTAATTTAGTTCTTCCATAGAATTTGTACTAATGCTAATGCTAATGCTAATGCTAATGTCCTTAGTTGACTTTCCTTAATATCTTATTCACATGCATGACGGATTGCCACGAAAGTTAGAACACATGTATGTTCATTCAGTAGCATAATTTATGAGAATATGAGTTAGGTTCTTTCGTGATTTATTACCACACTAATGAACTAAGTGTTGGACAACGGTACAGACAGCACAGGCGTTTCAAATATACTATATTGTATTAAGTGTCTAAAGAAGATTGACATTAAATTAATTGAAAATATATTAATACATTTTATGTTTCCAAAATTATTTATTTTTTGCCACATTCCTGTCGGCGTACTCTATGAATACAACTAAAACACATTAAGAAAAATAATTTTGTGATTTGTGGCAGCATATTATTTTTGTTTGATCTACTTAAATTCTCGGCATAACTGCGAGAAGCGACTTAAATAAACATGTTTCTGGGTGCCCTGCGTTTTGAAAAAGAAACACTGTTTTATGTCTCTGCCTACTAAAGAAATATACCAAGTCGCTGATAAAATAAGTAGATAAGAAAAACTTTATTCACATCAGATCAGCGTAGACTTGCACTGGGGTTATTGTACTGAAATAAATCATACGAAATTCCATATGGATTAGAAACGGATTTATTGTTCAACAAATTAGCGTTTAATGTGATTTCTTTACAGCAGCAACGAAGTGAAAGAAAAAAATTCTCGATGGCTGAGACTGGAAAAATTCGCGAAATGAGTGGTTTGTAAACTAGAGTTTATGGTAAGTACTGTGTACATTCGAGCTATTATCATTTGTAATGTGCTCTCTGTGTGAGACGTACTTTTACTATGGACTAATCTCGAGTTGGTCCATATTTCTTCTTGAGTTCATGACTATTCCTAAGTCCTTCCAAAGAATGTTCAGTAGCATTTACTTCAATTGAAAAATTACTGGAATGTACAGGAATACGCGGTCTACACCTCAGCCACAGTTTAGTTCGCGAATTTTTCCGGTGTCTGAACATCGCATGTCAGACTTCGTGAGATAGTATTTCTTGCAATGGCGTCACATCTTCATGGCGAGCATTCGTACATCTTCTGAAGCTTTATGACGTCGATTTCGGTCATCCCAACATACTGACCCATCGTTTTCACCTCAGGCTTCTGCAACACGAAGACGAAATTTACAGTTGTGGTTGGTAACTGAGCTTAAATTGTCACCTCAATTTAATTATGCACTGCAAGTGTATTACTATGTATCCTTGAAGTTACAAATTATCTCTCCCATTTTGTTAGCTGAAACTGAGGTGAGCTGAGACAGACTCTTCCATCTATCTCTCTTTTTAGAGTTAAAACAATTTAAAACCTTATAAAAAGTATAACAATTCAAAAACAAAAAATTATAATGTCTAAAACACGTAATTTGAAAATATTCAGAAATCAAATAAAAATTTGAAAACAAATCGTTAAAAAATAAAATATAAAAATTTTGTTGTAAGACAACATATGGGTTGTATCCTGTATTTCAACTTAAGTCACGACTACATGTGATGCCCTTCGGGAGGCTGATGTACGTCTAGCTTTAACCAGGGCTCGCAACAGTCGTGGTGCATAGGGCACCAGTTAAGTGTACTACTACATTCAAGTTTTCTTCCTAAACGCCACATAATGGAATGACCGGCGATTATAGTGCGAGGCCGGACCCTGAAGTTGGCAGAGACACAAGACCTGGTGAACAACCAGGGTTGACGATGAACAGCTGCTCGGGTTGTAGAGGAACTCACCCACATACTGCACACCAGTTAAACTAGCCACTCGCCGACAACATTACAATATGTCAGACACACATCAAGACACTACAACACACCAGTCGGGAGACTGGTGGGGAGCTTCACTTCCCCATCGATCCACCTTACATGAAAAGTATCAAGATAGCAACAGCTTAAACACAGCGGCCCACTGCCGGTTCAATGATTTGACTGAAGTCTACCGGACTGCATATATGATTTGTAAATCCGCACAAACGAGTTATAGAAACCTCGGTTCCAAGTCTCGTGACAGCACTGCTTCCCGTGTCAAATGAGAGATCGGTGGAGTTTTAAATGAAGGAGGCCTATGATTTTGTGTTGCGTTATCTTCACTTATATACCTCTCTTTCTCTTGTTTAATGGGGACATCGTAAATTAGGCTTGCCCAGAAGGACTTTGAGCCTATGGAAAGCATGTAGAATTCGAGTGTGCAGATTTTGCATTCTCAAGTAAAAAAGAGAAATGCCTTCTTACAACCGCTACAACCAGTAAGCTATTGACAATTTCTACAATATTTTGAGAATAGTGAAGCCGAACCTCTGTCTACTGGCTACTATGTCATATCAGTACATCATACTCTGCCTCACGATGACTTTCCTACTTAACTCTTATTCATCCCCTTTGTGGAATATGTTGTTATAGTCGTCATTATTACAGTAATAGAGTGCAGTTAGAGAGATCATAACACCAAAACAAATAGAAAACATATTGAAATTATCCTTGTGCATGATTAGATAAGAAAAATTATTGTGGGATTTCGCAGCCATGTTGTTTTGGCTTTCGAGGAAGAACCATGTCGTGGCGGTAAAGTTTATCGACATTAAGCGATGCATTTCAGCAGCAACGAGAAACGTTTAATTTGAAGTGAAGCCGAATACCATACCAAGGAACCGGTATATTGTTCCGAGATAGTCAGGATAATCTAAATGTGATACACTGTCGTGTAGATCAACAGTAGCGTAAATACAAGCAGGAAATTGGAGTAGTCATAGGACACTCTCAAGCTGATGGAACTGCACGAGACTCTGTGTAACAAAGTCTCGACCAGACAACCTCAGTAAGACTACTCTGGCTCCTAAGTAACTCCAGTAGTTACGGTTAACATTCAGTTTTCATTTACTATTTCCCGCCTGATAGGTTAGGCGTTATATTACTTATTGATACTAAAAGTAAGGTAATAAGAGCTCTCGTGAATGTCATAGTCCTCCTCTTGTTCGATTTTCTCGCCAATACGCAGCAGATTACAGTTTTGTCAGACAGCAGTTTGATGGCGCATACATTGCGCCAGACCCTAGCAATACGAGTTATGATATGGCAGCACTCATGGAAACATGCTCAAATTTGGATGTGCATAGTATGATAAGGTTTTTAGGTCTAAAAAGCGCCTTATCAGCAGAAATTAATCACCACTTCGTTGAAGTATATGGTGCCAATGTCATGTCATGGAAAGAGGTGTGGAATAAGTGCACAGAGTTTGATAATGGCCGGACAATTGTGCAAGATGAGAAACTGTGGTTGGCCAAGCACCTCCACCACGATGATAATGTGTGCTGTGTTGAAGGTCTGATTCAGGACGACCGTCGTATTCGACTTAGCGTTATTTCTAGGAACTCAACATCTTAGTGGGCAGCATGCAAAATATTATTCATGAGCAACAGAGTCACCGAAATACATGGTCATGCTGGGTGCAAAGGTAACTCACAGAAGGTCACAAAGCCATTAGGATGCGATTGTCTCCCATGCACATGATGTGGTTTCCTGCACCGAATTGTTACATAGGATGAAATGTGGGTGCACCATGTGATACCTGCGATGTATTTTGGGACAAGGGAGTGCTTCTGGTTTATTTATTCACCAGGAGAGCGATTGAATGCTGCCAGTTACTGGCACACACTTGAATAATTGCAGTGGGAAATTCGCAGATAACGACCTGGACTTCTTACAACTTGCTTTGTGTAGCTGGCCGACAACGACAGACCACACAAAGCCTAGGGAATATGTGCGTTATTATGGTGCTTCCAGTGGAATGTGCTGGACCATTCTCCCTACAGCTCTATCTGGCCCGAAGTGATTTCAATCTCTTTGGACCATTCAAGTGAGGAAGCAAACAGATTTGGGTGGTTCGTAGTATCGAGGTTTGAGGGCCGATTGGACCACTGAAGAAGAATCTGATTGGTAGGCGATTCACAATCGATACGAAAGTTCAACAAGCCGTCATGATGTGGCTTCAGACTGGACACAGATTTCTTCTATGGTGTATCATCGGAACAAATGTTTGGGCAACCACGGTGACTATGTTGAAACCAGTGCAGTAACATTGTATATCAGTATATCTGCTAGTGGAAAAAAGATTGCCCATTAAAAATGTTGTTGCCTTATATCTGAATCACCCTCGTACTGACTCCTGAAAGCAGGTGTTCAAATTAATGTTTCACTTAAAAAAATGTATTATTAAAACGATGAACTTTCAACAATTTCCGAAAACACCTGATGTTATAGTCTGTTGTGTGTAATCTCAGAGATGTGAAGCATTACTTGAAAATTCAAAAACTTAAATTGTAGCCTAAAGTTAAAATTCCAACATGTTGACAACTTTAGCTTTAATAAACAAAAATTTGGTCTGTTTCCCCCAGGGTCTTACATGTGCCACGAGGGTTGGCAGGCCATTCTTGGAGAAAGCAGTGGCGCTGTAGTGCATCACGCTCTCGTAGTCGTAAGTGGTGTTGAAGTTGGTGATGAAGGAATCGCTATACTTATCGAAGTTGTGTTCCATACCTGTGAAATAAATATTTACGTAGCCATCATTACTTCAGACACTCTGGCTTCTCTTCAGCATTTTAGATATTCATCAAACACATAAAGACATACAACTTGTTTGGTATTTGCATCGTACTATGTATCTAAAATACAGATACTCCAACAGGGTTAGGTTAAATAGAAAACTATAAGTAAGAAAATTATTCTCGAGATAGTGAAGAAAATGCTTATCGTGAAATGACGGAGACCAATGCAGAAAATTTTCCATTATAACGAATGTTTGCCATACTTTCGAAATTTTGTGTCTCAAGTGATATAAACGGTTATTTTTGTTCACGATTACGTGTGGTCATTATTGATGCGGTGGTATGTTGAGTTTACCTGAACTTGAGAATTATCTTAATCATTCAAGAACAGAGTGTCTTTAGCACAACTAAGGTAATGGCCGATCGTTGACAAATTATATTGGAAAAAAAATATTGTAAAGTTTTCCTATAATATTATATCAATGAACAACTTAATCAATTTATTGATCACATGGTCACTGTGATTACGAATACGTGATTCATTTAAAACAGTTTAAGCAATATATATTTATACGAATGATCTGTGAAACGCTCTCATAGTAATTTTCATTCTAGATCCTGAAGAAATTTGTGTATCTTCTCGAACTCTGGAAAACATACCTAAATTACGTATAATAAAATTTCGAGTTCCAGCAGAATCCAATATGATATGCTCAAAATGGTATTCGTTCAGAATATGCATAAATTATTGCCTCTGTTACTATTTTATCAGAGAAAGGGATTCGGACATCCTGCAACGAAGTATGCCAAGCATTGATTACGAGTAATTCGGGAAGATACTGTGCCGGCAGTAAGAACGTAAGTAATTCTTGATGCAGCCATTATAAACAGACACTAGTCTTTTAAGACCCATTTTAAAGATTTCATTGAAAAAAACCTCGTACAAGGAAATTGAATTCCAGAGAGAATTCCTGAGTAAATCAGCGCTTCCTGAGTAGTCGAATCTACTGTACTGAGAAAAATATCATTTTTTTAAAACTAGTTTTCAATTTGAATAGTGCGAACTTAATGCAAAGCAGTTGTTTCTACGTTGAAATTTGGGCAGAAGCAAATTTTGCAGCAGAGGATAAAGTATTCAGTTGAATAAAAAAATTTATTAGGGATTTATGTTCGTGATTGCCATTTTGCTCAGTGAAAAACAGACAGTGTTCCAATTCCATGGTAAGTGATTGGAGTGTTGATGATACAACTCAAAACAAAACGAATAGCCTTTTTAGATGTGTTTCTCCACAGTGAATCATTCCCACACTTACAGGCCTTCCAAGACTCTGTTTGTATTGCCAACCCGATCCCTCAGTTTGAGTAGCAGCGATGGTCCATGCTGCAAAAAGTACTATAATGTCTGTACATTAGATGAAAGGCTGTCATTTTGCGATTTGAATGAGTTCCCGTGATTACAGCTCCTTGCGAAGAGAAAAAAAAGGCACGTTAGTTTCAACCAGTAGTTTCATTAGCGCCTGTCGCTAAACATGAGTCCGATGCCGAGAGTGCAATCAAGATGTACACAAAGAGCGTGTAGCTGTAGCAACTACTAACTGCTGATGAACCAAGGAGATCTGTGAAGTGGACTTTCCGCCGGCGCGTGTTTGACGTTACTTACCTACGTGCACGCACTCCGAGACAATATCCAACTTCTCACGATCTCGTATGCTCCACTACACGTCGGAATACACACGACCCGTCTTCCCAAGAAAGGTGGGTCATGTTCGTCGTGGAGGAGTGCCTTTCTCGCATGCCTTTGTCTGAAGTACCGTTGCGATGATGCCCAGCCTTTCTTGGAAACAACCTCCCTGCTTGGGCAGCTGTTTCCACTGCCACTCTCTTCCATCTCCGAAAACCGGCTGCCTCGTCGGTCTTTCTGATTTCCCTGTGAATGGGCAAGGTGGGACCGCCTCAAGGCGGATCGCCCTGGACACGCCTGACAGACACCAAGCCATGGTTTTGCACAGCCCGCTGTTTGACACACACCTCGACTGTGACGTTAGGTATGACGGCAGTGGAAAGGCCGCTTAGCTCGTAAAAAATAGAACGCAATGTTATATGTACTTTATAACATTTTTGTGTAGTTTTGAGGTGTGGTATCCACATCCCTGTTACTTCCCACGTGAATGGAAACAGCCAGCATGCCTGCTTGGCGTAACTGTCCACACAAGCTGTCGCCGTTGACCGCTTGAAGCCAGTGTGTCTGGATGGAGTTTTCCTTGGAAGATTCCATGCGAAATTGCATGGCCGCTGGTATGGAGTGTTGTATAGCAGATTTAGCTAACTGCTGGCCGTTTTCACAGGCATGTTCGTAATTTGTGGTAGTGACGATAGTTATAATTTTGTTTATTTGTTTTGAGAAACAGTGATAGTGCCATTATACAAGAATAGAGCAAATAATTAATTTGAAAAACAACGGGGAAATGTTTACAGTTGAAGATGTAAGTTAAAAAGAAACGCAATTGCGCCGGCGTGTGTGGCATCAAGTGAGGTGAGACAGGTAATTCCATTGAAACCACCATAGCTGCTTGCATGCAGGCTCGAATATCAGTTCTCGTAGAAGCTTCTGCCAGATACATATAAAAATACTCCATGGCCCTGCATTGAATCTTGCCACAGACTTTCCACTAATAAAATGACAGGGTTACCGCTACACGCAGCACGACAAGAACTCCGCATGCCAGTGGAGAGCTTGCGCGTTGTAGCAACTGATGTTTGCTACTTGGGGCGATGGCATACTTGATGCGCGTGAAAGTGTAGCCCTTATCGCTACCGCACTTATCAGCTTCAGACGTGGGAAACGTCTCCAGTTAGGCGTGCCTATTAAGGCTGTTCCGAGTCATCATTTCTTAAAAAAATATTTTTAGGTTATTTGAAAGTTTTGTTACATATCGGTAATAACTTGATAAAAATACCAAATCATGTGAAAAAAAGTCTAAGTATAACATTTTTTTAAAACATAAACGTGGGGACTTCAACTTATAATATTTATTCATGCAAATTTCAAAAAGTAATTTGAACACAAAGTTTGGCTTCAGCTAAAGTGTTTATTGAAATTTCGAGAATAATGTTTAGTAATTTATTTGAAATTCAATAATAGCTTCACCTGGGGCCACGGCTCAACTTCTTACTATTTTCACTTTAAATTTAATCTCAAAAACTAAAAATTTAAATGCGGGCGAACCACATAACACATTTACAAGGAATCTTCTTCACGACGTTATAATAACGTGAACAGTTATTTTGTGCTGTTGCATAACGTATTAATTTTGTTCGATTTTGTGATTTGTACAAAAAAAATATGGATTTAAAATTCCTATAACCCTTTTATTCTTCTTTGAAATTTTTATTTTTCAATTAACATACTTCCTTTCAGACTATTATTTTAAGTCATATCTATAAATAAATAGCATTAGTTAAAAATGTACAGAATAATTTTAACCTCTTGAATGCCCTTAAGGCCGGGTTTACAAACTAAACAAAAAACGCAAGAACGCAAGGATGCAACACAAGAAAATTACGATCATTTATAAACATCACAGTAGGCAAGACGTCACCAACAATGCAAAATGAAAACACAAAACAAGAGCAAAATAATTTTTTCCAATAATGCTTTAAGTGTCTATGTTTGGCTTTTCATCCTAACATATTTGTTTAGTACCCATGGTCATTTTTTTATTTTTATATTTTCAGCATTATTAGTTTTTTAATGCCTGCGTAACGAATTTCTGGGAACACTTTAATTTTCTCAGCAGGGCAGAGATTCTGAAATATTTTAATATTCAATTATAGTATTTATCTATTATCCAACACATGAAAGTTCGTATGCGTTCATCATAGAAGCAAAAAATATAATCAAATTAATCGAAAACTGAAAATCTTATCCTTCTGTACGTGTGTAAAACGATTTTGCAATCCATCACTGCTAATCTTGAAGGGGTGAAATCCATGCAAAAATGCAAGAAGTTGAGGGTCGACCAACTTTCGCATTGCGTTCTTGCATCCTGCGTAGTTTATGAACTGTATTTTAAATTACGTGCATTTGACTTTTTGGCGTCTTTGCATTTCTTGCGTACGTGCGTTATAAGCTTGGTCTATAGGTGGGTTTCAATAAAAAGATTATCCGTTAAGAATTACGTAGTAACCGCTGACCTGGTACGGAAACAGGTCTCCTTTATTTGCAGTTTCCAATTAACGTTTTTACTTTAATTCCAGCTGTGTGGGAACAGGCAACAAGCCTGCCATGTTTACTTTTGTTCCTAACCTAACATCGTATATCACAACCATATTTAAGAAGATCTTAATTCAAAACCAAATTTTCTTCCAGAGAATTTATTTTTATGAAAACACATAATTGCAAACATGTGGACGCACATGCCTTTTAAATACTTCTTATACTACATCACTGTAAATAACAGTTTCCCGCCAACAGCACCGACTGCTCTGTTCCGAGTGATCGCCGCGTCATATGTTTCACGTAAGATACGAAATATTTCTTTTAAGGCTTAAGTAAATACCAACAACGCACATGACCTGCTGAATTCCATTGGAAACCAGTACACTAGACAACACACTTCCGTTTCTTCCGAACACGTGGTAACGCGTAATTGAAAGCTCGGCAGTTGGACTGTGAACCCAGCTGAAGGCCGAGGCGTGCGTATCCTCACCTGACTGGATGTTGTCCCACAGCACGGTGACGTAGTCGTCGCGCTCCGTGGCGCTCTGCTGGTGGTAGAAGCCGAGCGCGTGCAGGAACTCGTGCACCACCACGCCGTGGTGCACGCACCCACTCCTCTGCAGGTTCAGCAGCTGGCCCTGCCGATATACAGTATGCTTCAGTAACATCTCACTGGGAGTAGGGGTCGCACCACGGGACCTTCTCAGATTCAGAACATGTGTGTCATTCGCAAGGTTGACCGAAGTAAACATGTGTGGGCGACCCACGACGTTTTTGGTTTACCTCTCGGCCGCAAGGTGGATCTTCTGTCGACCCTACATTGCCACAGCACGCGCGCGTATGAACGACAGACGCAACGTGCAAGAGTAGGAGACATGTTGTGACTTTGGCGCAATGCATTTCAAATGAGAGTTTGGATTCGTTGTGTGCAGCTGTGTGACTAGAGTGTTAACTCGGGAGGGGGGGAGGAAGGAGGGGGTGCTTTTCAAGCATATTTTTTGTTTCTGGTAGCCATATTTGTTTTATTGGTATAGGGGATGTCAAATCAAAAAAATCTGTAATTACTATCAAGACTAAAAAATATATTATTTTAAATTAAGCAATTATTGATACCAAAATTATACACAGGTTTTTGCGGAAACATACAAAAGTCTCTCAACTACATTTCTGGTCTCTTTAATTGAAGTGTAATTACAACACGATACCAAAATCTGAAAATTATTCAATACCTCGACTCTTTTGTAGACATAAGTATGCTACTCGGGATTTTTTTAAATGTATGCATATGTGACTAAACGAAACCCATCATATCAATACCGTATGCTAATTTGGGCATGCACGAGTATGTTATTATCATGGCATGGATCAGTATCTACTGTCACTTAGGCATGCTTGGTGATGATGCCAGGCCCATCCATGAAGCTTGGAATGTACGGGAAGAAATCGGATAATAAACAGTCTTATCTCCAGTGTTCTTATTGAACAGCAATCCATCAGTCTTTCGCAATATTTCTATCAATCTCGAAATCTTTCCATCAATCTTCCATTCTTTCTCACAATCTTTCCATAAATCAGCAACGCAATTTGCTCCACCATGAGCTCCGCAATCAGCTCCGCATGCTTTGCAATTAGCTTCGCACACACTGCAATCATTTCTGCATGCTTTGAAATCATCTCTGCACGCTCTGCAATCAGCTCCGTATGCTCTGAAATCAGCTCCGCAGTTAACACCGCAATCAGCAATCCACACACTAATCCACACACCAATCTACAGCAATCCACGGCAATCTTTCTATCAAAACCAATCCTTGGATCGATCCTTCGTCAATCCTTCGGTTTGTTCCCCACACATATGTATAGATGTTACATTCGTTCACCAACTGTCTCCGAATTTGTACATGTTGACAAAANTACGTATGCTCTGAAATCAGCTCCGCAGTTAACACCGCAATCAGCAATCCACACACTAATCCACACACCAATCTACAGCAATCCACGGCAATCTTTCTATCAAAACCAATCCTTGGATCGATCCTTCGTCAATCCTTTGGTTTGTTCCCCACACATATGTATAGATGTTACATTCGTTCACCAACTGTCTCCGAATTTGTACATGTTGACAAAATTAATGTTTCTTTATGCACTCTACTATCCATGCATTTTTATACTACAGTCTTTATTAATATTCTGTATGCGGATCTTTCCGTTAATAGTCGAGTGCTAATAGCACCACATTCAAGTTACGAGGGATAAAAGGATACACCACAAAAAAAAATTAAAACTCAATTATTATTAAAAAATATTATTTTGTAATTACAATTTCAGAAGAAAGCAGTTCATAACATTATTCAATATAATTCCTGACCTCCAGTTCACTAATGATTGAAGATATCTCATTAATGTGCGAGAAATCTCCACACTGTTGGAAAGAGATCAAATGTCTGAGTCTATCAACAAGTTCATTCGGGTATTCGGGAAACAGGTAGCCAGTGTCCTCAGCGTCTTCGGCCTACTTCATGTCGCTTGTTGCAGCAAATGTGTTGGAGGTGCGTGTCACTGCATCGAGAAAATCACCATCGTATGCACCATCAATCTTCTTGCATATTTTCATCAATGCTGTCTTCGTGGTCATCTTCACATCCTGTTTCATTCTCAATATCAAGTTTATTTTTCTTTATAGGAGTCGCGTGGTCATCATCAGTATTAAGAGCCGATGGCTGTTTATTTGAAGTTCATAGATTTCACGCGAAAGTCTCCTTGCAAGTGTACATTCTACACAAACCGACTCTGCTGAATGATGCAGGTCACTCATTCCATCTTTAGCATTAACTGTCTCATTGAAGTTGGGTATTGGCAGCAACTCTTGCTGGCTCCCAGTAGAAGAACCCTTGCAGTTCTTGATACGGTTCTTCAATATATCGCCTTGTATAAACTGCACGAGACCAACATAGTAATTCTTCTTCATGCGAAAAGGATTCTTTGTACTGGTGACTCTTTCATGCCGACGAGCATTTTGACCGAAGGTAAAAACTCGATCACATAATCGACACAAACGGCAATCAGGCAGCGCTGATGCAGGTCGCGGCTCCATGTTCTTTGAGGTCAAAGTCAGGCCTTCGTATCCACAACTCATAGTCACTGTATAGCGAGAGAATGCTTCCATATCGATGTTAACTTTTCAACTTCTGAGCATCAACGAAGGCATCAGTGTGCGTCAGCGTTCTATAAGTACTTTTTTCCATTACTCGGAAAAACCGTCAGATTGTTTCTAAGTCCACGAGAAAATTAATGTTTTTTTTTACGATTTCAGGCTTCAAACTCAGGGCGCTAAGCCATGCGTCACCTTTAGGAAATAACTTAAAACTTTGTGTCAGTTGCGCATGAATACTAAACAGCGAAAAATTACTGTACTGACATCGCTAAAAAGGCTTCAAAAACTTGGGTCTTTAATCAATTTGAAATCCTTGTATTTCACTGTGACTACCTATAATTATTCTACTGAAACTTCCGTTTCACCTCTAGTGTTCTTTCCTATGATATTCACCGAACACTGGGAAATTACCACATTTTTTTCTAAGTCCGAGAGTGAACTAATATTTGTTTATGATTTCAGGTATTGAACTCAGGTACCTACAGCGTTCCTCGCTTCTAAATATTGCATAAGTGCTTTATCAGGTGCGTATAAGCATGTTAATAAATATAAGATTTCATAAAAAGTTCGTTTAATATGATCCAAAACTCGGGTCGGTATTCGAACTGTGAACCCTATACCTCAATATACCATCTTTATTCTTCTTCCAAAATTTGTCTCTGAACCTACGTTATATGTTTAATATACCATGTATTTATATGGGAATTATTCCAGCATTTTTTAACATATTATATGCATATCAGTGTTTTCACCTATAAGCGTATCTCAGTAAATAAATGACGAGTGAATAAGATTTTTTTCCAAGAAAGATAAAAACTATCAAAAGCCTTGATCTGTTTTCTTTTATCCTATTTAATATATTCAAAGGAAATAATTTGGGGAAAATAGCTAAAAACAGCATATTTAGGGCGTTCCTGAGAAATTACCATAAGGGGAAGGAAAAGAGTACAATTGTCATTTGTAGTTTAACCAATTGGCCTTCGTCACGTGTAATAATATTCTACTGTTACATACGCGATTTTCGAGAGTTCCAGCAACCCGAGACTGCATATGGCACTCTTGGGAGATCCCGTGGCAATGCTGCCTTACGGCCAGATGTGACCTTGCGATGTTCAAGTTTTGTACTAGGGATCGCACTTAGGGCTCTTCGTTTTCGTGTCACAGTTCAGTTTCAAAGTAATTATTGATAATGTACGATTATACAAAATTTATATTTTACGAGTTTTTAAAATATTTCTGTACTTAATTTTAATTGTGTGTTATGTGCTAGTTGAAAAATATCACGACTATATTTATATTGTATCAATAAGTTGCTGCTTTTTGCAAGCAGGAAATAACACAAAGTGAAAATTAGATCGAGAAGTATTAAACATCTAGTAAATTGTAAATTTCCTGTAATCAAACATTTTAAATAAAAACTCTGAAACTGAAACTGTGACACGAAAACGACATATTTGTGCAGAACAGGTGTAGCCGAGCCTTAACCCATTCAGACCCCGTGTGCACAATTGTGTACATTCCGCACGTGTGGGTAATTTTCGGTCCGTACTGCACACTTCGAAACTCAATGACCAATGATCTTACCTGTGGGTAAATGATCCGTAAACCATTCTACTGGTCTAAGTCACAATTGGTTCATATAACTGTAGCTGAACATTTAGCCTACAGCTCATAGGCTGTGACAGCGAAACACGCGTTGTGTCGACTTAAGCATAGAACGCATCGTACATTTTTGACGTGAATACGTCTTTAAATTTGCAACCATTGTGCGCAATCCAGAAAATCTAATGATAACAGAATCGGGGGATAGAGTTTGGCATTGCATTTACCAATCTATCGTATACATCTAAAATTCAATTACACCACTCGATTGCCAAAAGATCAAAGAACTTGTTACGTTGAGTGAGGACTGCGAAGCGTCGTGCACGGCGGGGGTGGGGGCACCGTCATTTTGAGTTCGTTTCGCCGCGTCTTATTAATTTCCGCGTAGTATAACTTTTGACGCGGAGTAGCTATGACGCTCGTTTAAGTTTTAATCAATAGGTATCGTCGAGATAAATCGGTTGAGCGTATAAAACATTTGTGTGGCGTGGCTATGGTGAAATTGCATGAGTCTAAAGTGAAAACTAATTGAAAACTTAACACAATGTCGGCCTATACTCGTCAGAAAGCCAAGTCGAAATACAAAATTCGTATACGGTTAGAAAGAGCATCTCAAGAGCAATCCAGTGATACCCATGAAACCCCACATGATCGAGTGAAGCGGTGCCGGGAATGTAAAATCGTCTGTATTCACGCAAAACAAATGGCCGTGTCCCCGACACAGCCACACCCCATATTTGTTTTTGTTTGAAACTCCTGAAGTAATGAAATAGAGCGTACATAGAAGGTTAAGACGGCTGTGCAGAGGGACGACTCACCCCATTGAGGCGGCCGACGTAGGCCCAGCAGCCGGTGGGCTCGCCCGAGACGTAGACGAAGTCGCGGTCGGTGGGCTGGAAGGGCCTGAACCTGATGCACGACTTCTGGTGGAACTCCTCCAGCGCCGTGACGATGACGGACCTCTGCGTCGCCGCTGTAAACACACGCTATACGTGGTGGCACTGGGCTATGCAGACAAACCTTGCCAGGTGTTCTCTCATTAAACTAGCCTGCAAATATACTTATATTGCACACTACCTATAGACTACGGTGGGGTGCAATCACACTTGAAAGTGTAACTGAAGCAAATGTTTTTGATAGTAATACAGACATAACGAAAGACACATGACTGACCTTCTGGATAATGCATTATTACCTTTCATTCTTCCTGTGTTACTAGCAAATATCACTTGCTTCAGCTGTACTTTCAAGTGTAGTTACACACCTACGGAATAGACGTAGGCTATATGCCGTATGTGTGTGTATATATNATATATATATATATATATATATATATAAATATATACATTTTGTAACTTTTTTTATGGGGAATCACCTTCTGAAGTTAGTCGGTAGAGTTCAGCTTCATCCTGTATAGTAGAGCATAGACTGTGTGAATGTTTGTTTAACATATCAACAGCTCGGTACTTTAATATAAAAATTAGTTTGCTTAATGTGAATATGTTTCAGTTGCATCGAAATTTGATCAAAGGATCAGAGTAGCAAAACTCTTGGAAGCAGGTAGTATGTAACAGCTGCCTAGTTCAATTGATTCAGTCACATAGGAAGAAAAGCTGTTTATCGCTGGGACTGGAAAGTTGGTTACGCCGCAGAAGGTAGGTGGGCTATAGCCCATTATATTTAAAGCTGAATTTTCAATTGAACAAAAAAATACGGATGCAGGCTTATACATTTATCGATGAATACTCACATGAAACCAAGTATTTTTCAATTAAGATTCACAAATTCACATTAAAAATCTTAATTCCTGCCAATAAAAATTCTTGACAAATCTGCCCTATTTTTATTGGCTTTGATAAATAAACCTAACCAAGCGTCATGCATAGCAGGCATTTCATCACATCACTCTTCAAGATTGATGTATTCTGCTAGAGAATCTAGCAGATAATCTCATTGTTGTAAACTTAATCTGCAGTTTCATTCATAAACATACAGGTTTGCTTGTTTATATTCCTGATGCTTAGGCTTATTGTAATATAATCCTTCAACGACATTTACTGCCATGTCCTGATTGACTTCTTCCATCAATAAAACAAATCTTCTTAGAGACTTTTCCCGTTAAAGAAAGCATTTGTTAAATAAAATTGTGAAAAAAACCCCGCAGCCTGTTAACTGCATACACTACAGTACACACACGGGCTTGCAATCCCCCAGTTACATCGGCAGCGTGTTTGCGAGTATAATGTCAACTTTGTTGTAAATAAAGTTGGCGTGTTTTTTCTTTGTACACATTAAAGNTACACACACGGGCTTGCAATCCCCCAGTTACGTTGGCAGCGTGTTTGCGAGTATAATGTCAACTTTGTTGTAAATAAAGTTGGCGTGTTTTTTCTTTGTACACATTAAAGTTCGAATTGGCATTTTAGTAACACATTTTTGGTACTAACAATTTCACGTTTTCATTGACTGGGGAAATAATTAAATAATTAAGTCTATAACTATGTAAATTTTATACTCTGTAAAAGGATACAAAATTGCGAAGAAAAATATATGTTAAACAAGGGTTTCAGTAGTGCTTACTTTACTGCGAACAACCTGTAATTGACAAGAGAACTCCGAGCACGCACACCATCTGTTCAGTTACACTGTGTATTCGGCATTAGATATCACACTCATTTGTCTTAAGTACACGTCATAGTTTACAAGTCAAGTGTTAAGTTTATGATATTGAGAGAGAATGTTGAGGTCAATAGGTCGCAGTGAATATGATCACAGCTATAAACCGTGTCGTATTCAAATGACAGTGATCCCTAAAGTGAACAGATGTCTACTAGAGCCCTCACAGTGTGTAGCAATGCCGGAAGCTCAGCTACAGGTTAGTTCATAGCAAAATACTGTGCACTTCAGAAGTTCACACACACTGTGGCAGCGTTAATTACAGGAAACGTGGTTTATGCCACGCCATAACTTAACAAAAGCCCATAAAATAAAAGTTGCCCTATTTTCATTAACACTCTCGTTAAGCAGAAATTACAACCAGAATACAAAATCAAGCCCATTATTTTTGGAACGAACGGTACAAATATATGCTTTGATAAAGCCAAAATATTACGTTTAAAATTTGATTTTTGTATACCTACTACAAGCTGTTACTACCACTCAGCCCTTTAATATTCGTGAATTAAAAACATTTTGATTCCTAAAATTTAAAAATTGTGGCGTAGAAAATATTTTACTTTTGGATATCATGACCTAAGGAAATAAATATTTTATTCTATAAAATACACGTTATACAACTTTATATACAGGTTGTTCACAAACTCAGCGCTCACACTCCAGACATCGTTTCTTTGGACCAAAAGTAAGACAAAAGCGCTATTCGCTAATATCCGAAAACTTATTATTTTATAATTTAATCTTGTTCAAAGTTGAGGCTTGCGACAAATGCAGAAAAAGTTGAATAGGTCGTAAGCGCGCTACACCAAGTTATTACATACAGTCGGTTCAAGACTGGAAGAAACTTTTGAAAATCAACATTTGAAAAAACACCCTAGCCGTTAGAGACATGCATATAACATTACAAACAGTGGCGAGCGCGGATACAGTTATGCCGTTAGGTTGCCAGCACAAAGAGAGGAAATAGTTCCAAAGATTTAACGTAATTGTTAATTTATCGCTTACAAATGGGTGTCGAAAAGAATTGTATCTTCTTATGCCAATTATTAATGACGTGATGCTAACATATTTAGATTTAAACGTTTCTCGCATAGTCACATGATTACGCTCAAGGTTAAAGTAACGCGGCCATTTGTTTACTAACCTTCGTAGTCCTTGTGTTGTTGACACACATGCCAGAGAGTTTGTGCGATTATCTCGTTTAACCTATAATAATTAATTTATTTGTCTTGTTTTACTAATATCCCCTCTTTATTATTTGATTTTTAATAACGTATGATTTTAATTTGTGCTCACTTTCAGTTCTAATTTATTTTGTTTTTGTGTGTTTCGTGCACGTGTCTTTCCTTTGCCACTTTATTCTAACGTTGCAGTATTTGCACATAAGAATTGTTTTAACATTGTCGAAGACGTAGAATCCTTCACTCGCAAACTCTGCCGTCCTGTCGAAAACCGCCACAACCATTTTTAAATAACGTTTTACAATTGCGCGAAACATCCGACTCAACCACCACGCCATTTTAACGTCTGTAGCAATTTCGATCAATACGGATGATCTTGCCTTCGATTTACGGGAATTGATCGAAAGTCACTAACAATCGATTGTAAATAGACAACTATCGATTCATCAAAATACTCGCATTTTGGGTTTATAGAATGAAATGTTTTTTCGCTGGCATCGCATATTCTTTTGTGTGAAATTCTCAAGATTAAAAACTTTACGCTTGTGGAATATCCATTAACAACATATATATTACATGACTTTTATAATATGTACGTGCATGTACGAACACATGTACACACACACAGTGGAATGTAAACATTGCCATGTGACTGCCACATGGCAGTCACATGGCAATGTTTGTTTACCTTTGGCGGAAGGATACAAAATGGGCTTGAAAGTAGATNATCCAATTAAAATTGGCAAATAACTCATTTTCAATTTCCTTGTTCTATACATATAATGCTAGCTGTGCCCGCGTCTCCGCTCGCGTGAAGTACAGAATTATTGTTTAGGTGTTTTTTTTTATAAATAATCGAAATTCGCAGCGGACTAGCAATAAATACACTTGTACAATGCATGCTCGAACGTAATTAGTTTGTTACTAACGACGCCAGCCGACTGACTGCCGGCCGAGCGCACGCGAATCGTGTTACACTCCCTTCCCCCTCCCCCCAAAAAAAACCTTCCAACACACTTTGACGCCATTGCTCTCCACGTCCGCGTATGGTCAATCGACTCACGAAACATTGCTTTTTCACAAAACTTTTTATATATCTTAAAGTATGGGCGGAAATTGGTTTAGACGGCGTATTGCAAGAGAGCGCGCAGGCGGCAGACTTTTTTCCGACTTGATTCTCTATTATTGACACTGCTTATTCCTTATGTTACTTTACGTAACAAAATATATATTAAACCTGGCCAGAGAACATAGCTATGAATAAAAAAAACACGTAAATCGGATAAGTGGTTCTCGAGTGATGAGCGCACTAANTGTCTTGTTTTACTAATATCCCCTCTTTATTATTTGATTTTTAATAACGTATGATTTTAATTTGTGCTCACTTTCATTTCTAATTTATTTTGTTTTTGTGTGTTTCGTGCACGTGTCTTTCCTTTGCCACTTTATTCTAACGTTGCAGTATTTACACATAAGAATTGTTTTAACATTGTCGAAGACGTAGAATCCTTCACTCGCAAACTCTGCCGTCCTGTCGAAAACCGCCACAACCATTTTTAAATAACGTTTTACAATTGCGCGAAACATCCGACTCAACCACCACGCCATTTTAACGTCTGTAGCAATTTCGATCAATACGGATGATCTTGCCTTCGATTTACGGGAATTGATCGAAAGTCACTAACAATCGATTGTAAATAGACAACTATCGATTCATCAAAATACTCGCATTTTGGGTTTATAGAATGAAATGTTTTTTCGCTGGCATCGCATATTCTTTTGTGTGAAATTCTTAAGATTAAAAATTTTACGCTTGTGGAATATCCATTAACAACATATATATTACATGACTTTTATAATATGTACGTGCATGTACGAACACATGTACACACACACAGTGGAATGTAAACATTGCCATGTGACTGCCACATGGCAGTCACATGGCAATGTTTGTTTACCTTTGGCGGAAGGATACGAAATGGGCTTGAAAGTAAATCTTTAGAAGGGCTTCAAGAAAGTTTCTTCCAGTCGTGAACCGACTATACGCAGGGTCGTGCGCCTACTTCCTAGGCAACTTTCCCTACACGCGTGATCGCACCGCCTTTTCCTCCAGGCGCTGTACATCACAACTTTGAACACAAATATTTAATATAAAAATACGTTTCCTGATATTCCGCAATTGCACAGGGCTTTTGTGTTACTATTAGTCCAAAGAAACCATGTCTGTAGTTTGGGCAATGGGTCTCCGAACATACTGCATCTCGACGAATGTGATGTGCAAGGTTGAATTATTTTTGAACGTAAATATATGGCACTAGCTGTACCCGCGGCTCCGCTCGCATGGACTACAGAATTATTGTTTAGTATTTCTCTGTTATAGATATATATATTTATGCTACCACGGAGTTTTTTCTAGGTCTTTTTATTATACACAATTCTTTACTTCATTATATTGTTCAATCTTTAACGGTTTAGACAGCGTATTGCAAGAGAGCGCGCAGGTGGCAAACTTTTTTCCGTCTTGATTCACTATTATCGTCACTGCTTATTCCTTATGTTACTTTACGTAACAAAATATATATNAAACTTTTTTCCGTCTTGATTCACTATTATCGTCACTGCTTATTCCTTATGTTACTTTACGTAACAAAATATATATATTAAACTTGGCCAGAGAACATAGCTATGAATAAAAAAAACACGTAAATCGGATAAGTGGTTCTCGAGTGATGAGCGCACTAACAGACAGATAGACGTGGAGTTTTATGACATGTATGGCATGCGCAATGGCGTTGACGAGGGTGGGTGCTTACTGAAGACGGGGTCGATGTGGTAGGGCACGGTGGCGTTGGGCCAGCGGGGCCTCCAGTGTCGCAGGCCGTTGGCGGGCCGCGCGCCCGGCTCCAGCATGATGTCGCCCTCGAACTTGCCGCTCACCTCCCACGGGAACTGCTTCATCTTGGCGGCCAGCGCGCCTGCAACATGCCACCACGCACGGGCTACTGCAACTGCCACCTCTCACCTGCTTGTCAGCGCGTCTACACTGCTACTGCACACGTTCATTTACCATATCTTTAACATATACTATAATATTTTTTATTAAATCAAATATTACAATGATGAAAGTATCCAGAACCTTGGAAAATTAATTTTCAAAAATTAATGATGGGAAATACATAAATTTCTAATTTATACGTATTGGCATAAAACATGACATTTTTTCATAATTATCGTATTTAGTTACAGTTAACATTAGTTGTTAATGTCATTAGAATATGATGAAGAAATTTTATGGAATTTCTTAAAGTGGTTCGACCATAATTTTATTTTAAATTTTACAATAAAATTGAAATCCAAAAACTCAGAAGTTAAACCATAATCGCAGGCAAACAAAACGTCACACTTAAAAAATCAAAAACATTTCTTCATGGCGTTCCTAAATCTTCAAAAAACACTTTTGCTTAAATCAAACCTTACACTCGTATAGATTTTTTAATTAGTTTAGCATAAATTTTACAATAAAAATGCTGAAAATGCTGCTAANCGTTCATTTACCATATCTTTAACATATACTATAATATTTTTTATTAAATCAAATATTACAATGATGAAAGTATCCAAAACCTTGGAAAATTAATTTTCAAAAATTAATGATGTGAAATACATAAATTTCTAATTTATACGTATTGGCATAAAACATGACATTTTTTCATAATTATCGTATTTAGTTACAGTTAACATTAGTTGTTAATGTCATTAGAATATGATGAAGAAATTTTATGGAATTTCTTAAAGTGGTTCGACCATAATTTTATTTTAAATTTTACAATAAAATTGAAATCCAAAATCTCAGAAGTTAAACCATAATCGCAGGCAAACAAAACGTCACACTTAAAAAATCAAAAACATTTCTTCATGGCGTTCCTAAATCTTCAAAAAACACTTTTGCTTAAATGAAACCTTACACTCGTATAGATTTTTTAATTAGTTTAGCATAAATTTTACAATAAAAATGCTGAAAATGCTGCTAANGAAACCTTACACTCGTATAGATTTTTTAATTAGTTTAGCATAAATTTTACAATAAAAATGCTGAAAATGCTGCTAAAAAAGTACGCGAGAGTTATTTTTAAAGTGTTTGGAATTTTTATCAAATAGTAATTGGTATTTTACCACAAAATCGCAAAATATCTTAAAAATGCAGAAAATAATTTTAGGCACCTGAACATTCTTAAAGGGTCTCATAGATTAAAGCTGAGGTAGAAGGCCTGTTCGTCTTCTGTGCATGTACCCAGCATTGACCTATCTCAAAGGATAATAACTGTCAAAATCACATGGTCAACAGTGATGAACGTGTTTGTTTATATCTTAATTTTCGAAATACCAGCACTTTTATATGAATAACATACTTTCACCAATTCGAATTTAATCTAATTGCATTGCAAATTGGTTAGAGAACGTATACAAAAATCTCAAAGCACTTGTTTACTGAACAGTGTTCTAACCTCAAATACAATCCACGCTGTTTTTGATAGTCGTGTTGGCAGAAAAGCAGTTCAATGTCGGGTCACGGAGATTGGTTGTGCGCAGCCAGCTAGACCTGTCTGCTTCATCTTTAGTTTATGATCAGTCCCCGCCATTTTGAATTTACAGAGTTTTTGCCACAACCTTCGTCACAGATTTCGTATTGTATTTTTAGCGCTCGGCGAAGCATAGGGTACNATTTACAGAGTTTTTGCCACAACCTTCGTCACAGATTTCGTATTGTATTTTTAGCGCTCGGCGAAGCATAGGGTACAGCTCAGCGAATTTGATAAAATTTGTATTTCTCGACTAACGTTGCTAATATACGTAGTTACCGTGATCGCCCGCAAGAGAAATGACATACTTCTTGCCGGTAGCTACTAGAAAAAAATCAATGANATTTACAGAGTTTTAGCCACAACCTTCGTCACAGATTTCGTATTGTATTTTTAGCGCTCGGCGAAGCATAGGGTACTGCGCAGCGCATTTGATAAAATTTGTATTTCTCGACTAACGTTGCTAAAATACGTAGTTACCGTGATCGCCCGCAAGAGAAATGACATACTTCTTGCCGGTAGCTACTAGAAAAAAATCAATGAGGACATTGAAGATGTTAGAATTTGATAAAGCTTGAGAGGGTATTATTTATGTCGTGTCATGTGAAAAATTTCGTTAAACATTCTTATGTGGAAATAATGGCAAAAAAAATTAATTAATGCAAGATTTCAGGGGGGTGGGGTTTATATCCCTTGAGGTCGGTTCATGATCAATTTCGTGTAAGCAAGAGACGCCTGCTTGGAAAGTTTATAAAAAATATGCGGTTCATAGCGAATATATAGTCCATTCAAGGTTACTTGCAACTTTTCTGAAGCTCTGCTAAAGTTTAATTTCCAGGATATACCTCCATCTCATGCAAACAGAACTTAACAAAGTATAGAAAATTACGCCAAAGGGACAATGCACTGAAACAGTGTGCACTCACTTTAATGTGTATTTTGTGTAAGAACCATTTCTTAATAGGCAGTGCTGACACGCCCTTTTTTCTCTCCGCTTTTATTCGCATTAATTGAAGCTGTAATACTATAACTTATAGATAAAACGCAAGCACAAGTTTAATTCAACCAAAAATAAGATACTTTTATGCCAACACAAGTATTAAGAGCCCGTGATACATGGCGATATTAAGGAAACAATCAAACATGTCTATAAACAGGATGAATATCCAAATATTTTACTTAAAAAGTTAGATAAAACCGTGAATAGACTACACACGCGTTGTGTTGAACACGCGAAAACAACTCGATTTTAGTAAAGTAGTTATTTATGAGGAAATGTAATAATTTAAAAGAAATACTTTAAGGAGTAGATAAAAAAAACGTCAATTTTTTTATAAAAAATTTGATACTTTAATAAATACAATGTCTTTCTTCTTATTCATCTTTTATCCTTTGATTACTTTGGCTGAATGCTTTACGTACACGACATGAAATAAAATATAGCCATTTCGTACACGTCTACACGCTAAGGANTTACTTTGGCTGAATGCTTTACGTACACGACATGAAATAAAATATAGCCATTTCGTACACGTCTACACGCTAAGGATGTTCTTGTACGACACGTAACGCGATGAACGTGAAACGTTTCCTAAGAATTACATATCTCATTTCAATACGTACGCGCTCATCACATACACATTTTTCATCGTGAAAAAACCTTTACTTTACTCACGTTGGTGGGGCCGAGGTGTCGCAACGGATAGCGCACTCGCATCCCACCAAGGCAAACTGGGTTCAATTCCCAACGGGAAATGTACAGAAATTTGATGATTTATCTGCTATAAATACATTACAGTACGAATGGGTATATTAGAAATAGATTTATGTTCCTAACAATCCCACTTTTTCACTTGATTGACACGTGACTGAAATCATTAGGCCCATTGTAATGTAAATTCTACGCATAGCGCAAAAATAAAACATGATAAGAGAATCAGATTTTATGCAGGGCTTTCTGAAGCACTCAACTAAGCGTGGACAGCCTATACTATCCTTTATTAATTGCCCAATAATCTGCTGGGAATTTTTCTGTCATACTGTTCCTTGTGGCAAATTAGCCTGGTACATTATATCAGTCTCTGGATGTTTATTCTCCATAACAATGCAAGCAACGTTTTACAACAAATAAACTTCTAATCATGCCTCGCAAGGCTTTCTGACAGAAGTAGTTTCCGAAATGTCAGCACAGTATCCTCTACGAAGCTGATAAGTATTACGTGGAGAGTAGAGGTTTGGGTGGCTCTTAACTTNGAAATGTCAGCACAGTATCCTCTACGAAGCTGATAAGTATTACGTGGAGAGTAGAGGTTTGGGTGGCTCTTAACTTGGAGGTCTTGAGAGCCGATGAGAATGAAGTGAGATGGATGTGGAGCAGCACCGGAATGCAAGGGTGGGGGAAACGGGAGATCCCCGAGAAAACCCGCCGACCAGGGGCATCGTCCGGCACGATTCCCACATGCGAAGATCCGGGAGCGAGCCCGCCGGGAATCGAACCCGTTTCGCCTTTGGTTGAAAGCGAGTGATCTGTCCCCTACGCCACCGTGGACCCTGAGTATTTCGTCGTTAGCCGCTAAGAGTACATGTGATGCCAGTTCGGCAACCATGAGGTATACTAAAGTTCTCTTGCCGAACGTGACCGAATATATTCAATTACGCTATGTTAGTTTAAAATGACCAAGCGAGGTGGCACAGTGGTAAACTTGATGTGCTAGCATTCGGAAGGACCTGGGTTCGAGTTCTGGTCCAGCTACCTTGAACTCGGTTTCCCGTGGTTTCCTGAGATCACTCCAGGCGAGTACCGGGATGGTTCCTCACTGCAGACCACGGCCGTTCCTGATTCTCTGAGGAACTTGCTCCGTCTCTAGTGATATTGTTGTCGACCAGGCGTTCGAGGCACAGCGATACGGACGACAATAACACCCGCACCAAACGTCCCATCGCCCGTACGCGCGAGGCGCTGAACCGGCGTGCAGTGCTCTCGCCGTCGTGCTTTCCTGAGGGACTTTTCTACGAGTGAGGGACTTTTCTACGCGTGATGGACTTTACTACGCGTGCGGAACTTAACTACGCGTGAAGGACTTTACTATGTTTGATGGAAGCCCACAGGCTAAACTACGACTGTACGGTTTTACATTTCACTTGCCTCTTAAGAAAACTGTGCGGTAAGCTAAAATATGCTATTTTTTTTTACAATCAAAATTTTTTAAAAATACATTTAATATTATAAAAAAAATTAGCGTGGACTTAGATAATTTGTTTATATCTTTTCTGACAAGAAGTCGTATTCCTTGTATATGTATTTGCTGAGCGATGCGTAAACCTGCAAACAATGCATGCACAGAAAATATGTCAGGAATAGTAACTCTTAAGTCGTAACTACCTACGTAACTATCTGGACTACCTTAGTTTAACCTGTGAAAATCACTGATTCTCCTAGTTTACAGGTCAGTTTATGTTGGTTTAAACTGTAACTACCGTTATTCACATACGTTGATTTAGGTGGTCCTCTTAGGTTAAAATGCACATCCAAAATTAAGGGAAATAGATTACGTTATACTCTATTCACGCATGCAACTGTACGTATGTAAACATTGATTCTTTTTTTACATAACTTATATACATATACATCCTTTCAAAATTTAATACACCGAGTATTGACGATGACGCTGGCCCACAGCTGACGATAGTATATCCGATGGCTGCCGAATTTGTATCAGAAACGCAAATCTTAGATGCAATGCAGAAGGAGCTTCTATAACATTCTATGATTGTGGAATTACACCATAATCCATTTTAGGTATATACATACCCTTTTCGCTTATCATTTTCACAAAATCGCACAGGTAGTGACCAGAAAAAATGTATGGCTTGGACTGTAAACTATATCAAATAAAAGAATCACCGGCAAATATTATAGGAGCTTATTACATGATCATTTGTTTATAGTCGGTGTGCCAAAGTTGTAGCCACACTTCAGCTTCTTCCCTAGTTACTGACATAACGGAAGTATGTGACAGTTATGACGATGAAGGAGAACGTTCAAGTATGGCGCTTAGTACATGTTTTCCTTACGTTCAAACCAACCATTTTTTACGAGCTAATATCAGAAGAGATAAATATATAAAAAAATAGAATTAAAAAATAATATTGAATGATATGACGAAAAACTTGAAACATTCACATATACACAAAAATATCATAAGTCATAAGTAAGTCTATTGTCGGTTTTTATAGGATTGAAAGTGACATGACTACATATAAAATCAGTTGTGAATGTACAAGTTATTTGGACAGTCGTTCTACATTCGATAGCCATCTCGCTGAATATTGGTAGTGAGTTTCCGCCGATTGAAAACATCTCAGTCCGTTGTTAAAAGGGCCAGTGCCTTGTAGATACATTAGATGTAGCAAATTCAGGATTACAAAGACTCACGGACGTGAAGAAAACGCGTTAAGTAGGTTGGGCCTAGTCTCTATCCATTAGAGGAAAAGGAATGTGTGAAGTAGAAGCCCCTGGCAGATAGGCCACATTCAANCTCTATCCATTAGAGGAAAAGGAATGTGTGAAGTAGAAGCCCCTGGCAGATAGGCCACATTCAACGCGTTACGTAGGTTGGGCCTAGTCTCTATCCATTAGAGGAAGAGGAATGCGTGAAGTAGGAGCCCCTGGCAGGTAGGCCACATTCATNGTTGGGCCTAGTCTCTATCCATTAGAGGAAGAGGAATGCGTGAAGTAGGAGCCCCTGGCAGGTAGGCCACATTCATATCTCAGCAGATTGCCAGGTGGTGCGTGTTTGGGCGAGGTGCGCTGGACCTATTACGTAATACCATGTTGCAGCCTTGCGGAAGTTACTTGAATTTCCTCACACTATTCACACATGCAGCACTACGCTAGATGTGACTTCGAAGAATACATAACATACAATATGAAATAAATGCGTTTATTTGTTCAGCAAATCTTTATCCTGAAAGTTCGAAAATTATTTTGATGGACTATTAGCACATACAGTGAGTAGCAATAACTTAGCTAAAAACGCTAATAATTGCTGTTTTCGGAAAAAAGAGTAATTTCGAAAGCCCTGATTAAGATCTATTTATATGCGCATTGTGTATTCTTCCAACATATGTACAATTAACATTGCCGTGGGCTTTGTCACTTTATTCATGCGTCGGTCAAGTGAAACTGTGGCATGATTAGAAAAGTTAATATTTAAAAAATTCGTTAATTATTACAGTTGTATATATAAAAAAAACAGAAATCAAAATAAATTATTTCAGTGTTCTCAAATGCTTACAGAACAATTTGTATCCGATGTTAATAAGTGTGACTACTTCCTCTCTGACGTTGCNTTCAGTGTTCTCAAATGCTTACAGAACAATTTGTATCCGATGTTAATAAGTGTGACTACTTCCTCTCTGACGTTGCCAACTTCACCCGTTGAAATACATGCAAGCAGGGACAGTGAAAATTTTCAAAGGTTGATTTCAAAAGTGTTCAGTTAACAGTGANACCCGTTGAAATACATGCAAGCAGGGACAGTGAAAATTTTCAAAGGTTGATTTCAAAAGTGTTCAGTTAACAGTGAACGACGTATAGTTAAGGTGGCCGCCTGATTGAAGGAACGTTGCACGCCTGAAGCCTAAAAGCGTTGGAGCGCTAGGGGCGACCCAGACATGCGCATCAACTCTCTCATCGCCTCTATGAGACTTTCAGCGTACACCCCACCATTTTATGACGTAATAATACAAATAAAGGTTTGATGCATGTNGAAGCCTAAAAGCGTTGGAGCGCTAGGGGCGACCCAGACATGCGCATCAACTCTCTCATCGCCTCTATGAGACTTTCAGCGTACACCCCACCATTTTATGACGTAATAATACAAATAAAGGTTTGATGCATGTCTCAATTCCTTTTTTTAAATGTTTTGCACGGGAATGTTCATACCTAAAAATGACCGTGAAAAAACATGCGTTTAAGCTATTTTCACTGTCACAACAACATACTTGAGAGAGAAATGGACGAACTGTAAAGCGTATACATACGCGTAACGCTTCTTAAATGCTATTCGTAAGCAGATCTCACTCAGACACGTTGGACGGTTTTTTAATAAAACGTTTTCTGCTGGAGCTCTGCACACCGTTCGGCGGCCTACCCAGCCGGCCACCTTTAGTTTCCACATAACCAGCTGACATTCAGTATAGCAGTAAAGTGTTTTCCAATAGAGCATTGTACCAGACTGTAAGACACGCAGCATTCGTTAAAAAGAAGTACAGACACTACCAAAGATGCCAGAAAAGTACGATTTAAGTTGCGTGAGAAAGATGGAAGCATTTTGTATTACTGAAAATATTTTGCAAGAATTTTATTATTTACAGGCCAGGGTAGGATAGTTGCAAATCCTACCGCAGTAATCACAGCCAGAGGTCCCTTATACCTGCATAAAATGACGGGCATAATTTACAGGAAACGATAAGAGTATGCAGGAGTGAAGTTAATAGCCATGGCATAAGAGAGATTCAAAGAAGTAAGAAAAAGCTACAAGTAAAATATATAAAATTTGTTAAGAATTTATACTTTAACTTAATATCTTATTACAGAAACCCAGGATAAACAAAAAAAGGCATTATTAAGTTTTAAATTAAAACGTTTACTTGGGGGTAGTACATATTTTTAGACCCACTAACAGCTCCCCCCCCCGCCTCCAAACTCATGACGTCTGGATTTAACAATGTTTCTAACTGAGGATTTTACCCCTCCAGTCCACCCCTGCATTAAAAAAATTATCAGAGTCTTTTTTTATTAAAACTTAAGCATATTCACATTCTGAATACTTCAGAACGCATATTTTGCAACAAAACATTGTCAGACATGATCTTCATTATAATTACGGTAATCTTATTGGACTTTATAAAAAAAAAGGAACAATGGTTAAAAAAATTATTAATAATTAAACCATTTCAGCCATGAAAGTTATAAATTTTACAACAAAATTTGACGCGAATAAAATATATTATTAAAAATATTTGTAAACATTGTAAAACAAAATTTTATTACATAGAACTAGTGTTTTTTATCATGATTGTCTCGTTTGATAATTTTTTTTTTTTTTCAAAATACACTTTTTGTAAGCAAGCACGCAGAATGAAGATACATAGGCATAAATACTTAATTTAAAAAGAGATCTTAGTATTTGACTTTTTATATTATTTAAACACTTAAATTCTAGCCTAATATTTTTTAGTGTCACAAAATATATGAGTTCTTTCAAATGCAACTATATCGTATATTTATAACAATTTTGAAAGTGTCTGTACTACTTTTTAATGAACTCTGCATGTTGTACAGACGGAGACTGGAGTGAAGAGATTTGGGCGGCTCTTAACAGTGAGGTCTTGAGAGCCGATGGAAGTGAAGTGAGGTGAGTATAGAGTAGCGCCGGAATGAAACGGTGGGGGAAACGGGAGATCTCCGAGAAAACCCGCCGACCAGCGGCATCGTCCGGCTTGATGCCCAAGTACGAAAATCTGGGAGCGACCCCTCCGGGAATTGAACCCGGTTCACCCAGGTAAGAGGCGAGTAGTCTAACCACTACCACGGCGACCTCTTTGTACATTCTGGAGCAGTGCTTCCCTGGCAGCCACTCTACCACTTCTAACACAATATATTGTCAAATGAATCGTTTAAATTTCGTTATCGTTGCTCCAGAGATAAAGATTGCCCACTGGCTGAGGAAACTCTTTAGTTTTGCCTTGTTGAAAATGTCCCTTCTGTGAAGCAGAAAGAAAGCATAGCGACACCAAGATTTTTTTTTGCAACAGAACAAGAGCAAAGGATAAGACGTGGACGGAGTGCGTACCGACGTCCTCGATGACGTCCTTCTCACTGAGACTGTTGTGCAGCGCCGACCACGGTGCGTTTGGCGCGGCGAGCACCAGCTGCAGTGCTGCCATCGCCGCGGCCAAAGCGGGAACTAGCCTGCCGCCTGCCATCTTGCCGAGCGCTTCGACACGAAATGCCTGCTACATTCCCCGCCCTTCTTTATATACTGGGCCAACCGATAAACTTCGACTGCCTGACATCATATCGAGTTTCCAGTAATTCCCGTAATGCCGTCGTGAGACGCAGCCTGCCAGCGGGGAATCTACAGTTTTATTACGGGATACAACTTGTTGGCTTATCATAGATTGTTGGCCCCAGGGGCTTTCTCGTGTTCAGCTTTAGATAACCGAAAGCCTTATCGTCCGGATAAATCAACAACGATGTGGAGAAATTACCTGTCTTTTCGCAGACTCCGAATTTAAAAAAGGATTAGCCATCGTTACGTTATACTGCACAAACATTTCACAGCTGTACACCATTTGCTGGGAATAATAATTGAGTAAGTTGTTAAACAATAGCCCAACAACGTTGAGGTCTCTCCGCAACAATTGTAACAATGTAGCGAAATCAGGTTAGATAATAACGAAGATCTAGCATAGTATTTAGTCCTTGTTGACCCCATCTGAGACTAAAATAACGTCCTGGCAACGGACGTTTTATCTACTCGTGCTAGTTATAATGGTCACGCATCATGATTCCGGAAGTTTTGTCTTCGTTCGTTAACCAAAATAACCTCACTTATTGATCGAAAGAGTTGAAGCAGCGGCAGTTAATAAAGTTTGTTCAATTTTTGAGTACAAAGCTTTTGCCAATTTAATATAATTAGTATAGATATTTATTAATAAAACGGGGTTCATGCCATAAATAGAGAAAAAAAAATTGTTTTTCTTTGCCACTGAAGCGTGAGTTCTTACAGACTGTGGATTCCAACGTACAGGCTGGAAAAAGAACACCTAGGTTTAATAAGCTGCTGCCACGTGGTAAACGTCACGTATGATGAATACGAAGAGATTTGTGTGAATCAGTGTGTCATATTCCGCAGTCATCTTACGTATCCATTCCCGTTACAATCAGAAGTGTCGGAGACTCAGTAGGGGGCATCAAATACTGTGCGTGGTACCTGCCTAGCTGCACCAGTTGCAGTTTTGCACCATACATTCAGTCCACAGTCAATCTGGCATGTATCATTTCTGTGGTGTCCCACTTTCCCTTGATGCCTGAAGCATAAGGTTATTTTGATTAATGGTCAAGCCAGCCCTATATATGCTGTAGACATATTTAACAAAAGAAAACTGTAGTTCATTAAATAATACCACAAGGAATTAATTTTACAGATATAAGTTTAATGCGTAAAATGTGCGGACAGGAAGAAACACATGTGTGTAAAAACTAATATAATTGTTTTAAGAGTCATCTTTACATCTGCAGGCGTAAGTATGCAACCTGTATTAACCCCATTTAATCTAAGGTTAATCTATTTTTGAGGTTTTTGGCGANAATTGTGAACTTAGCACTATGATTGTTTAGAGGGTTGTATTCGAGTCAACAACTGTAATAATTGAGAGAGTTCGCCATCTCAGTTCTGAGACTGGCCTCTACATTAAATTCTTTTTAGGAATAAAAGTCTTATTTCACACATGAAATAAAAGCATTTAATGGTATTTATGAATTATCTCACTTATTCCAACACCATCCATACTCACATTTGTGGTGTATAGCGTGAACTAACGTAAAAACNTTTATGAATTATCTCACTTATTCCAACACCATCCATACTCACATTTGTGGTGTATAGCGTGAACTAACGTAAAAACTCAAAGAAAAGATAATACTATTCAAGAAAATAATACTACGACAAAAAACCTTATGTACAACAATTTATAAATAGTCGGTTAAAATAAAAATTTGAGAAACACTATAACTTACAAGAAACACTTTAGAGGAACTGAAAAAAAAAACATAATAGGCATTATCATGTGGCATAAACATAGATATAAAATTATAAGTACAATTTAAAGTTAATTTGTAACTGTTTAANAATAGGCATTATCATGTGGCATAAACATAGATATAAAATTATAAGTACAATTTAAAGTTAATTTGTAACTGTTTAACCTGGAAAACAACAACATAGTATTTACATTCCCCCCAAAAATAATATTAAAAAATGCTGGACGTATGTTGTTTCTCAAATGCACAAAAGAAAATCAAAACACATTGTTCTGAAGTTTGTTAGTTTTGCTTAAAGTCGGTCATAACCAGTTCCACATTAAATATTTAGTTTTGTATACAAAGCAATACCGAATTTTAACACTGAAATGTATACAAAATAACACAAATTAATATGAATAAGTATACATACAGCCCCTCTTTCTATTGCACATGTCTTGCTGATGATAAGTTAAAGTCTGTGTCGACCTAATTAATCACCAGGCTGGTTTTGTGTTTCTTTATTTGCACATGTGGGCCACAATCAGATGTCATTATAGAAGGACTGGAAATATTTTGTGTGTGGTATGTAGTTTTGTAACTTGCAGAGGTCATCCATTTTTTTCTGGTTAATAGGAATGCAATTTGCAGAATACGCCGTATTTTATGGAAGAACAAGGTCAGAAAGTGTAAAATTCAGTTCCCTGAAATGATGCTTGACGAGTGAATCAATGTAGGGTCTTTTCACAAGTCCATCTTTGTCACTTGAGTAACTGAAGTGCATGAACTGATTTGGTTTGAAGCTTGTTTTCTGATCTCTAGGAATTGATTTGCCATAGGACTCTTGTAACAGTACAGTCCTCTTAAAATACTTAGGCCACGATTGCTTTAACTGAAGAATGCTGATGGAATGTGGTATCACAACAATGGAGGACCTCTTCCACGATGATGTTACAATCAACTCAACGTACTCCTTGATGGTGTACACTATGGCGCATTTCCTGATTATTCTTTAGAGTACTGCGAAATCCCTATCGCAGGGCAGGATAGAGTGGACAGTTATTGGGAAATATGGGTCGATGCGTCTAAAGAGTTTTAACGAGGTCAAAGCTGACAGCATTCTGATGAATGTGTGATTCATATTTTGTGAGCCGCACTCATCAGAAAAAATTTGCAGATCTTTGAGTCCCTTCATTGAATTATGTTAAAATACACGAATACAAAGAACAAGCCTCGTTAGGCCGCTTTGTTCCGATTCCCTCATGGTACGCAAAAATTGTTGCATTGTCATCTTTGAGGTTATATATGCAGAAAACACTGACGGTAAAAAGAACCCACCTGGAACTGGCCCCGACATTGCCTGTGCTGACAGCTTTGGCCACATCGCTGATTTCCTTTATTTCCGCTGCAAACTGGTTATCCCGGCGCAAATGCACACATTTGTCTGCCTCAACTACTTTCTTCAGTTTCAGATAGAAGTTATAGTTCGCAGCCGAAATTTCAGGGTATTTCCCTTGGAAGAGTGAGTACAAGGTCTTGATGTCTAACTTCTCGCTGAAGTAGTGGTTTTATTTGCTTCTGTAGTGTGATATCTTCCTCGGAAAGTAGGTAATATGCTTCTTGATAGCATCTATTACCAAATCCTGACTTGGTATTACCTGGAGTTGACTTCCCACGCTTGTCGTGTAAACTGTTGCCTTCAGAGGGAAAGTTACAAAGTCTGCGAACATGTTCCCCGTGATAGCATGAATGTTACAAAAAGCTGTTTTACATAGTACTTGATATTTTCCCGAAATTGTTGATATCTCGTATACATACGTAGATCCTCACGATGGTTTTGAAGATACTTCCTTTGGAGTGCGATGTCTACGTCGCATTACCTTTTTCGTGGAAATTAGGCTCCGGAGGTCACAATCCTGTTAGTTTTTGCTCTCTAAGCCTGTAAATTTGTTGAAGATTTATACCTGTTGTGCTGAAGATATAACTTTGAAACATTTCCGTGTGCACTTGCAACAGAGAGAATACAACAGCATCATTTGTTTCAATTTCCTTGGTGTAAGTAGCCTGTCAGGTGGAACTATTGTTCGCTACACGATTTTCGAAGTACCTATGTGTGTACAATGTCTTATTAAAATGTAGTGAAACTTTAGAAAATGTCTACAAACATACTTCGAATACAAAAATATGTGGAAACCTACGAAAGTATACAATACAGCTATGAATATTTACATGCTTTTCATGGGACTGAACTGAGCAGCATTTCATATAGCCTATAGTAGCAAGGAATGTTTCAGACATTAAAATATACTTTCTGTAAAGAATGACCATGCTTATGGAGTCAAACTNGCTTTTCATGGGACTGAACTGAGCAGCATTTCATATAACCTATAGTAGCAAGGAATGTTTCAGACATTAAAATATACTTTCTGTAAAGAATGACCATGCTTATGGAGTCAAACTGCACAGAGTATACTTACTTGCAGTCTCCACCCTTCTTTTTTGCAGGAATTTTCTTTTCCACTCCAACTGGTATAAGCTTCCAACTTTACACGTGCTCTTTTTATCTTTTCTGACTTACACGTAAATGTATTTCGGTGCCCTTTATTACGCTTTTTACTGTCAACCACACATTCATTCTTACTGCAAAGTTCCATTAAATCAGCTTAAAAATGAAACTAACTCAAACATCTGAACCTTGGTAATTTTATCTTTTGGCTATGATGTTGACACTACATTAATACTGCCCCACATACGACTATTTCACCATGAATCAGAGCTATCTGGTGGGAGCAGCTTTAACAACAAACTTCTCTATAACTTTGCGAGTTCCAGCCGTTTAGAGAGCTGCGTGGTGTGTGAGCAGGGTAATAGAGAAACGACATAAGTCCAGGACTTACGCTGTTTCTCAAATACACAGCAACTACATATATAAGTATCTATGGTACCATTATGTGGACCAGCGTGGTTATTTACCACCACCTTCCAACATATTAATGCTATTGCTAATTCATTTGTGTCAAAATTTCGACTTATGGGCTTTCTCAAATATGTTATTCAAATAGTATGTTGAAATAAAAAGCGAAAAAGTGTTTGCTATTTATAAAAATTATAAAGCACAATTTGGTAATTTATGTACAAATTATGAATATTAAGATATATCTGGTGTAACTACTTGAGTGCTCATAGTTGTGTAGACAGGATGGTCCGCCTACGTGGACACCACCAACATTTCCGGACGGGTTGTAGATCACGAAATGCAGTATTCGCTAAATGATATTACAAACGAGGGCAAGTAATTTGCCGCAAAGTGACTATTCGTAACACTTGTATGGACAGAAATAATAAAACCCCATTTAACACACATTTATTTCAACGGCATCTGAAAGTACGCGCAAAGAGGTATTCAGTGAAATAGCATATGCAATTGATAGTAACACAGAAACGCCAACAAATAATGTGCAAATATGATTAAGTTAAGTGGGCCTGTAGCATGGGGCAGTTGACATGTACTCACAGCTGTAAGCAAGCAACACGTGCCATGACTCATCCTAGCGGGACCGCTTCCTTATAGCAGCGTATTACCTTAATGAGGCAAGGGGCACAGAATGCGATCTTGGACGAATGAGAGTACCGCAGCGGAGGGAAGACTGGTAACGTGAGTGCAAGCAAGACTGATATCAATACATTACATTTTATTCAGACACCAAGCAGGAACGAGATGAGAATCACATTATCGATTATTCTGCAGTCGAAAATACTCGAATCGCGAAGTTATTTACGAAAGCGGGAGAGAAAATACGCATGAAAAAATAAACACTCTCTGGCGCCCTAAATGAATGACCCCTCAAAACGGCGTAAATAATTGAGTAGTTTTAGTTAAGTACAAAATATGATGAAAAAGGAAGATCACGGGCGCTGCTGCCGTGAGTTGTAACCGCGACTCGCGTGTTCTCTTCAAATGTCCATCTTGGGTTCTCTCTGACTGGAGCTCGACTCTACTACTCTGAGAACAGGCTAGTACTCGGGGCACGAGGGAGGCCGGGCCCACTGCAAGTATCTTCTCCAAGCTTGATTGCATCACTGGTCCTGCCCTCTCCCTACTAGTAGTTCCTCTCCTTATTAATAAAGAGCATGGTTTACACTAATCTGTCTCCTGTAGCATTTTCTGACAATACACGCAACCATTTTTTAATTCTTTCCTGTCGAAAGGGCTTTTACGGTGTCTATGCCGGTTTTCCCCTTTCTCTTCTTAGTATAGTAGTTTAGCTATAAGTACACCTAGGGAAGTTTTCATGGTCGAAACCTGGCCATGGCAGCCCAATCCCTCGCTGCCGCGATGCATGTCTTCTTGCGTGGTTACCTTTCCTTGTAGGCGTATGGGGCTTCGCCCTGAGACGCGATTAACTCCCGTCCCTACCGCGTGCTCACACGTAACACTTAGCTTTAGAGTAGGTTAGGAAAAAAAAACATTGCACAACTGAAAACTGCCCAATCGGGGTGTCGCATGATGCTGTCATATTTGAAAATAGCCCTCGCAACATAGGCATGTATCTCATCGCGTCGCCACAGCGCGACGCTTGTCATCCTGCCTGTATTGCACCATATCACAACAGCCAACTACGTGTCCTTGGCTTCCTGATAAAAGAAAAAGCTGTTGCATCGCCATACGATAATTAATGCTACTGCCGAACGACTTGGAATTAAATTACTTTANTTAGCTTTAGAGTAGGTTAGGAAAAAAAAAACATTGCACAACTGAAAACTGCCCAATCGGGGTGTCGCATGATGCTGTAATATTTGAAAATAGCCCTCGCAACATAGGCATGTATCTCATCGCGTCGCCACAGCGCGACGCTTGTCATCCTGCCTGTAGTGCACCATATCACAACAGCCAACTACGTGTCCTTGGCTTCCTAATAAAAGAAAAAGCTGTTGCATCGCCATACGATAATTAATGCTACTGCCGAACGACTTGGAATTAAATTACTTTATTTACCAAATGTATAGAATAATAAAATATTTTCCGCTACATATCAATTACTATTACTTGCAACATTACAACGTGGCCACACATCGTGTTGAAGCGTCTCGCCTGTTGCAGTCTTTCGCCACACTCGTGTTTCGGAATTCCAATCACCTCGTGTTGAGAGACGTGTGCAAATTCTCCGTATCGTTTGCCGTGAGATGGGCGTCCGATTAGGATACCTTTCACCACATTTCGACCGCTTGATTGGCGTTTCGTCCGCTCTCACCGTAAATAAATAGAGCGTCGAGTTTTTCCTCATTCGTGAACTTCATTGCATACTCACAGCCGCACACTGCAATCAATGCCACTTACCATAACATATTACGGGGACTGGTGTGGCGCTGCTATTAGAAAGCGGTCCCACCAGGATGAGTCACTGCGCATGTTGCTTGCTTACAGCTGTGAGCACAGGTCCACTGCCTCATGCTACCGGCCCACCTAGCTTCATCATACTTGTACATTATTTATTGTCATTTCTGTGTTACTTTCCATTGCACATGCTATATCACTGAATTCCTCTTTGCACGCACTTTCAGATGCCGTTGAAATAAATGTAGNTTACTTTCCATTGCACATGCTATATCACTGAATTCCTCTTTGCACGCACTTTCAGATGCCGTTGAAATAAATGTAGATTTATAAGGAAAAAATAATTTGCGGTTTAATTATCTCTGTCCATACACATGTTACGATTAGTCACTTTGCGGCAAATTACTTGCCCCAGTACGTTATTTCATTTAGCAAAAACCACATTTCGTGATCTACAACCATTCCGGAAATTTTTGGAGCCCCCACGTTAGGCTGAACAACTTGTATATTATACTTTTAATATCAAAAATGATTATTACTTGATTTTATTCTAAGCCGGAGTCGAAGCACTTCGAACGGATGATCTTAAAATTTGTTTTTCACTTCATTTCGTTCGTTTTTTTTTCATGTTTGCAAAATTGTACTATTTTCGAAAATCTTACTCTCATTCGTTGGTTTTTTTTTTAAATTTCGTTACATTATGGCGTTATAGTTGTTTTGCACTTTATTTGGTTTGCATTTGACCGTTTTTTATTTCGCATTATTTTATTGTTTATTTCATTTCGTTCATTTTATTTCAGTTCCGTTAAATTTCCCTTGCTTGGGTTGTTTTTCACGCCATTTTCTTTTCTTATCCACTAATTTGGGTATATTTTGCTTGCATTGGTTATTTTCTACTCTATTTCGGGGGGTTTTACTCAAGTTAGATAAAACTCTCATATTTTCTTTGTTTTTTACTATTTTTTGTTCTTTTTCAAGAAATACTTTTAATTTATTTTAGTTAAATTTTTATTAAATTTTTTTTTCGTTTTCCATTATTATTACTTTTATATATATTCCTAAATGTTGACATATTTTCGTTATTTATATACANTTTTTTTTTCGTTTTCCATTATTATTACTTTTATATATATTCCTAAATGTTGACATATTTTCGTTATTTATATACAGTTGACCAGTATTATCGTCAGTCGTCAGTATTCAGTATCATTCACCACGTGGGCAAGTACTGACACAGCCATCTGTAGGATGCTTCGACCCAGGCTTCTTATAAATAAAGAAACAACTCTTTGTGGTACTAATATTCAAATGTACACACAACTATGGGCTCACAATAAGTTACAGTAATTATAGCTTACTATATATTATTGTTTTTGTAAATTCAAAACTTGTTTCTCACTTTTTTTTTTAACCTACTATCTATAAATCATAGTAAATATGTACTTTGTGTTGTAGTCATATTTATTTTTTTGTTGATTAAAAGTATTTTCTTCCTTTAAATTGTTATAGTTCTGTAGCTCACACTAAGAAAAAANTATTTATTTTTTTGTTGATTAAAAGTATTTTCTTCCTTTAAATTGTTATAGTTCTGTAGCTCACACTAAGAAAAAAACAAAATCTCGTGAGATTACTTATTTGTCAGCCTACGGGTGCATGTCAACTAGCCACACTATGCCGGACANAAAAAAACAAAATCTCGTGAGATTACTTATTTGTCAGCCTACGGGTGCATGTCAACTAGCCACACTATGCCGGACAAGACCAAGTCTTGCGTATTATCGTTATAGATCGTGATTAAAATAATTATCTACAGTCAATAGAGATTAAAGCAACATGATGCATAATTATAATTGGTAATAGTGTTGTATAGCAGTGCCGGTTGAACCAAAATTTTTATTTATAAATGAGCTAATAACTTAAAGAATAAATATTTAGTCATTCACCTACTTTTGTCACTATTGACCCGTAGGCGCATGTATGGAACAGCCATAAGTGTGAGGTAACCAAAACGTTTCGTTGAGAACAAAGTCTCTTCGTCGTACGGAATTCGAAGCTGCCATCAAAATAAATTATAGTAAATACCCTTCCTCCTCACGTAGGCTTGAACATCAACAATGAAAGGAAGCTAGTGGTAGGAATCTGTTGGTATAGGTATTGACAGTCTCTCCAGGTTCGCCGCTTTTTATCATCGAGCTGAAGAATGTGCAAACAAAACACTGTTTAAACAACTATACTGAGTGGTAAGTATTGCAGATAAACTCTCATGGCAATCACTTGCATTTACCTAAACTTTCTGAGTGATACCCAATATTATATAAGCAAAACTCTAATAAGAACCATAAATAGGAGGTATTAAAACGTATTGTGAATGTTGTGTGACCTAGCCACATATATTGGCTAGAAGCACTTATAAATAATTCAAAATAATAATGTAAATTAATAATACAAATGTTTGCTTACTAGACAAAACATTTTTCCAAGACACGTGAGGGACTGCCTTTAAGTTAAGGGCCATTTTGCAGACTTTAAATCTTTGAAATTATGAAGTGTTAATTAGTGTTCGAAATGAAATCGATCACCTGTTGAATAACCAGAAAACATATTTTAAATTTGTAACAAAACTTTATTTTGTGTTATGAATTATGCAAATAGCCGTGTAAGATATTTTATTCATTTAATACTGAGAGCATATTTTATGTCTGATATGTGTGGATGTTCTGTAAACATACAAATGAAATAACTACGGGATAATATAGTTCTTGAATCTCTCATAACTTAAAACTATGTCGATATCAGTCCTTTCATTTATGTAATATACGAACGTACTGACAGAGCAGCAATAAATTAAAAGATAATGTGATTGGCGGTCAGTAATGCCTAGCGATCAAGGGTATGGGGAGATTACAGTAAGACTCGTTTTGTTCGAATTAAGTCTAATTTTTTATCGGCGCTTTAAACCGTCACATAGCCGGTTATCGGCAGTTTTACACACGGCGCACAGACAAGAGGGCACTACAGAACTTGGTCGTTTCGTTCAACTAGACGTGTGGCACATGTCTGTGAGAAGTCTAGTATGCGCTTGAAATGCGTTGCAGCATTTTTGAAATACGTTTTTTAAAAAAATAAAACTTGTAAACGTATCCCGAAATGTTGTGAATCCTCCAAAAGAAAACATAGACCAGATGAGGATTGAATGACGCGAGTTCACAGTCTTGCGGTAGTGGCCATGGCGCACTTGATGCGCGTGGCAGTGTCACCCTTATCGCTCTCGCACTTCCAGGCCTCAGGCGCGGAACTTGCCCCAGGTGAGCGACTGCCTGAGCCGTGGAAGTGCCTAGCACTTCGTAGTTTCCGTACAACTGCCTCCCCTGTGGGGTAGTACGTAGCACTGTCACCCCTCACCTGGCGGGAATGGGTTCGATCAGGACCCTGTCCAAGTGTTTTGTTTGGGAGGGGCGTAACCTGTGAATTTTTATGAATATTATAAATACGTACACACATATTTAGATTAGAAAATAAGTAATTCAGTTTTGATTACTTTCTGTAAACGTACGAGCTTAGTATTTTCCCTTATAACAATAAACGAAGAGAAAAATGTAGCCAAATTTAAAAAGTACAATACCTAATTAACTAAATCTGTTTTGTCTTCGTCATAAAATAATTAAATATTGTAATGTTCGCTTTGGCTTTCTTTCCTGGGGCAAAAGCATAACGGGCGATTTGCTCGGTACGTACAGTCCTGATATATTCCTAGGGTCAGTGAATGGAGTTTTACAGATCTCAAGAATTCTCAGTTACTAAGACATGGGAGGGAAGACTCTGGCTTCGGGAGGGAGTAAGGTTGAACCGTATAAAAACACAGCTTAACTTGGCAACGTTTCTTATGCTATTAGAGTTTTACGAATTACAGATACTTCAGTCTATTGTGGGAATTCTATTTTGAATTTTTTTATTTGTCGCCGAGAAGGGCTCGTCCCCTCTGAGCCACCCCTCTCGCTACGCCACTGGGTTCGATCCCCGGCGCCGAATCTTGGAGTTTTTCGAGTGTCGGCGAGTCTGACTCGCTGCGGAAGGCATTTGCAAGCCACCCCAGCATAACCTTTTCAAGTCCCCTTGGACAATAACCAAGATGTTTACGGGGTCTTTACGAGCTTTCGGAGTGTCGTATCATTATGGAAATTCGCTGGTGTGATGGATGGGACTTTTTATTCCTAATTACGCCATACAATTAAAATTAATTCCAGAGCTAAAAAGATTAGGACAAACCCTCATGAGAAGAGTAAAGCGGTGATATTTACATTTTTGTCATTTCGTCACTGACTATTGGTTGCGTGCAGCAGCTGGTATAGAGTAGGTATTGACCTGCGTTCATTGGAAGATAGTGCAGTGGATATAAACAAATTTAGAAACCACCACAAATATAAATATCTTCTCCTCGATAATTCTAGTTGACAGGAGAAATTGGAGTCCGAGTGACGTTCAGTGATGAAGGCTCTTGGATAAAACAGGAAGGAGGAAAGAACATTTGTTAACTGGGATTAGGTATTTAAGTGCATTGCAAGCCAAGCATTTATCTATATTTGAAAGGCAAGTACCCATTGCTTCAAGTGTTTTAATGCCAAATATTTTCATATAATATTTTCTAACCCATGATGTAGGCTACAATACTAACCATGTTATTTATGCTATCATTAATGTGGAATGTGAAAAGCATTTCTTAAAGTAACTCCATTTCTCTTTCAGGAAGATCGGGCCGCGGTGGTGTAGTGATTAGACTACTTGCCTCTCACTTAAGCGAACCAGGTTCGATTCCCGGCGAGATAGCTCTTTCGCATGTTGGATTCGTGTCTGACGATTCCGCTGGTCGGCGGGTCTTCTCACGGATATCCCGTTCCCCCCGCCTTTGCATTCTGGCACCGCTCCATACTCACCTCATTTTACCCTCATCGGCTCGCAAGACCTCGATGTTAAGAGCCGCTCAAATCTCTCCACTGGACTTCACTCTTTCAGAAATTATAAGGTGAATGTCTAAAGAGATTAAATAAACCTTTATAATTAAAAAAAAGTTACTGATATAACTAATGAGACTGCTTTCCTCAACATCAGTGGAACTAATTTTTAAATAAGTTCTTAAAAGTTCTCTTTGAAAGCAATAGTATCAGAAATGAAACCAGAATATTATGCAACGATAGTGAGACAACTACAAATACACAGGTGCATTACCCTGGACTTGAACACAGAAGACTTCGTACAATAAACTAGCGCGCAATCCACTGCATTGCGGAGGTCGCATTAGGAGCATCAACATCGGATTTAATCTGTCTAATGTGTCGAATGAGAGGGTTAACTAGCCTAAAACATTTACAGGGTCTTCATTATGTAAATAAGTGACTGAGCCACTTAAACATATAAGTTTACGTGGCCTACCGTAGCGCTACGTGTGAATTATTTGGTGGAAATAGGTTGTTAGGTCCCTGTGATAAGGTATAAAGCATCCATAATTTCATGTGGCGATCTTCATTAATGGAGGAAAAAATGTAATGTAGTAACACATTCGATTATTGTATACTGCCCATATAGAAAGTTAAGTGTAAATAGGTTAAATAGTTTCGTAGATATAGCTCACAAAACTGAAATGGTTTTATAACCCCCATTCTGAAAATAAGTGCATCATACTTAAAAAATACATACATTAATATAGCCTATCACAGCACATTATCTTCACCCAAGTTTGTAATAATGGGTTCATTGTTTCCCGAAATATGAGATAAAAACTTTATTTTTTATTGGTGGGGCTATCTTACAAAATGGCAGATAAATGAGGCTCTGCATCGACAAATTTTATGGTTGTTTGTGATAGGTACTGACAGAATAAAAAGTAAGGTTTGAATTTATTTCGTTAATAAAATATACTGAGTTAAAATTTTATGTCACGTTTTTTGAAAATAAGTGGTTTATCTACTAAAAACCTACCATTTTACACCGCATGCTGCAGTACTATTTGTTTTCCAAATTTGGTAGGAATTTTGTCAATTGTTTCCCGAGATATTACATAAAAACTTTATTTTTTCGCATGGCGATATCTTACAAAATTAAGGACAAAAGGCGAATCTTTCAGATACAGTTGATAGCTGTAATATCTACTGCCGGAAAACAAATAAAAACTGAAATTAATTACATGGTTTCGACGATATAGCATTCTAAGCTAAAAATTGCTATATGGCCGACATTTTTAAAATAAGTATCTGATATTCTTGAAACATACCACTTAACATCATCTGCATCAAAACTACTAGTTTCCCAAATTTGATAGGAATCGTCAATTATTTCCTGAGATATGCCATAAAAACCTTATTTATTCGCATGGCACTTTACTGCAAAATGGACGACGAAATATGCTCCTTGGAGATATAGTTGATAGTTGTAATATCTACTTCCAGCATATAAAGATAAGTTGGAAATGATTACATGGTTTCGACGATTTTGCGTTTAAAGATAAAATAACTAAATGTCCGCCATTTTGTAAACAAGTGCTTCATTTACTTAAAACATGTAATTTTACATCATCTGCCACAATACCACTTGTTTGCCAATTTGATAGGAATGTGTCAATTGTTTACCAATATATGACAAAAACTTTATTTATTCGCACGGTGTTACCTTACAAAATAGGAGACAAAAGATTCTCCATGTAGATACAGTAGATAATTGTAAAATTTACTGCCAACTTACAAGTTAATTTGGAATTGAGTACGTTGTTTCGACGATATAACATTCTAATCTAAAATAACTACATTGCCACCATTTTGAAAATAAGTGTCTGACATTCTTAAAACATATCACATAACATCATCTGTATCAGTACTACTTGTTTGCCAGATTTGGTAGAAATCGGTTAATTTTTTACCGAGATATGCTATAGAAAATAAATTTTGTCGTATGGCGCTGTCTTCCAAAATATCCGACAAAAGTTGTTATGTGTAGGTATATATTATGCTTGTAATAGATACTTTCAGTATACAAAATTTGGTTGAAATTGTTTAAATTCTATGGTGGATATATTAAATAAACTTAAAATATTTTTATGACAACCATTTTGGAAATAAGTACCTAATCAAGTTCAATCACTTACGCTTACTTGGCCTATCATAGTGTTACTTACTGTCAACTTGGGCGAGAATTGGTTTAATGTAAAATCTTATTTTTTTTTCATTTCGTACTATTTTCCAAACAACAATATCAATCTCAAAATTTAATTCTCACTTAATGCCATGCCAGAATACAAAACATGGTTTTCATCGGTCGAATGGTTATCAAGATATGACTTATCACCCTTAATTTTAAAATTGCAGCCATTTTGAAAGAAATTGCCTGACGTGGTCCATAACTATAAAATTAAGGTGTTTTATAAGTTTACAATGTGTACCAAGTTTGGTGAAATTTGGTTGTCGCATTCAAAAATTGAAATGGCGGATACAAACAGACACACACATACACACACAGACAGGAAAATGAGCTCATAAACCGTTTGTTTCTTCGGAAAGTAGTCTATTAAAAAAACTCTATTTGTCAATCTGGGTGCTGTTACAATACTAAATTTACTGTGCTACAAATTGTAGAGCAAGATTAGAAATTATGATTTAATGTATTTCTACATTAAAAAAAAGGTCCCTGTGTTGCTGAGTACTGGCGAGAGATCAATGATTATTAATAAATTTAAAAAAAGTATTTTATTGAAGAAGGTATGAATTACTGTCTACTTCGCCTCTTAAGTTAATTTAGTCTCACCCACCTATACAGGTAAATGGACTACGTCCGTACGAATATTGCGTGAGTTATAATGCAGATGTTTTTACTTCTGTTTTTCCTTGGGCTAGTATGAATGCAGTAACAATGCGTGCGTAATAATTTTCTATTGTCGTTCTACTCACTGTCTGTATAACAAAATTCTTTGTACGTCACCCGTATGAGATATATATGGTTTCAACTGCTAAATTTTCTATAAGCTCTTTGTTGGCCAGTGATGAAAAGTATAACAAAGAGAATATCGTTTCCTATAAGAATAAATGTAATATCAATGATTTTTTTTTAAATTTACAATGATTTTGCTATAATAAGAATGTAAAATATCACGTAGGAATGAAAACAATAAAATTACNTTGGCCAGTGATGAAAAGTATAACAAAGAGAATATCGTTTCCTATAAGAATAAATGTAATATCGATGATTTTTTTTAAATTTACAATGATTTTGCTATAATAAGAATGTAAAATATCACGTAGGAATGAAAACAATAAAATTACGGGGTCGCTGTGGTGCAGTGAACAGACTACTCACCTCCACATACGTGAACNACGGGGTCGCTGTGGTGCAGTGAACAGACTACTCACCTCCACATACGTGAACCGGGTCCGATCCCCAGCGGGGTTGCTCCCGGAATATCGCATGAGGGAATCGTGCGGGTTTTCTCAGGGTCCCTCCCCGTTTCTCCCGCCCCGTCATTTCGGCACTTCTCCATACTCACCTCGCTTCACCCTCGTCGGCTCTCAATACCTCGGTGTTAAGAGCCACCCAAATTTCTCCACTCTACTACAATAAAAGCACACGAAATATTTCTCCTAACATTTTAACCTAGGGTAAGAAATATATGCGAACGTCTGGGTGAAAACTGTTATCCGTAAANGAAATATTTCTCCTAACATTTTAACCTAGGGTAAGAAATATATGCGAACGTCTGGGTGAAAACTGTTATCCGTAAAAGCAGCCAACACTCATTAAACAGCACTGTTTCACGCACCCAGATGCACAGTGACTGCTAAATTGACTACGCAANTAAAGCAGCCAACACTCATTAAACAGCACTGTTTCACGCACCCAGATGCACAGTGACTGCTAAATTGACTACGCAATACTTCCAGTCTCTACTTCAAGCAAATATTCTGGCCGATCTTTGATGAAATTAAGTTTTCATAGCTACAGACACAAATCAGAAAAATCGAATCCATTCGTGTATAACTGAGACAGTGGAGACATTGAAGCCTGCAAATGTTTGTCAATGGCGAAATTACAGTGGCATATAAATGGTTTACAACGAATTATATTGAATCAGATTGCTATAACTCACTAATTGTAAGTACATTTAATCGATTCGCCGATCACGAAGTACAAAATAACAGAATCTGCAGTTAATGGAATTGCATTAATCTAAGCCCGTGATGAAGATTCCGAGTGTTCAAAGATCCTCCAGTGCACCAAGAAGGATTATGAAGTAATTGAGCAGCGCACTGCAAGGGAGTGTGCGCAAACGCAGTGCTGTGCAGGCAGGTTGAGTGTCGGTGGTTGTTACGCGATGGCTAGATCACTGTCGACATGCTCAGTGCTGTAGTTTGAAAACATAACTTCGTAGCATGGCTCGGTCGAGTGATCTGTCAACACACAAGCCTTCAAAAAGTTTGCTGCGTCATTTCCAGAATCTATACTTTGTACAAGAATGCAATGCATGTTAAATTCCAATGGAAAATTCTCTTACCTTTGAAGCTTTAATAAGCACAGATATATTTTCGTGGCTGCACTAATTAATGAAGGTAAATATAATCTGTGGAGGAATGAGGCAAATTAAATACATGGATTTAGTTCAGACCATATAATGCACTCAAATTTTATTTGTCTTCATTATAAAGGGAAGACATCAACGGAATTAAACCTTTCAGGAATTTATGTACTAAGAATATTCCTTCAATTTAGTGCAATTATTTTTTCCCTTGTTTGGCTCTGAGAACTTCTGCCTTCTTATGCCTAGTGTCTTCTCAACACATTTCACCTACAAAACTGTCATCTGCAAGCAGTCTATTCTCTGTAGGTACGTGGTGGAGATGACTTTGCTTACGTGGCGAAGAGGTCGCATCAACGAGGGTTCTCATTCGAACCCGGCATGACTCGTTACAGGCGTGGAAACAAGATATTTGAAACTCACTCAATTCCGAAGCCAAATACATTTACTTTTTATGACCATAGGAAAGTGACGTAATAAATGTACTTTGAAATTTGAGATTCTGCAGTATGGTTTAAGAAAAAAGTNTTTATGACCATAGGAAAGTGACGTAATAAATGTACTTTGAAATTTGAGATTCTGCAGTATGGTTTAAGAAAAAAGTAGATTTCTTTTATTTTTATGACCTTGAGTTGATCTCGGTTCTCTTCGTTCCTTCTCTGCATGTACGAATTCGCTATCTCGTAAGCCCATTCTTTTCTGTCACCCATATTTCTTTCTCAGAGTTGGTGTATCAGAACCAAATAATATTATCACTGTGGTCCAAGGATTCTCTTTTCATTTTGCACGTGCTTTGAGATCGGTGGTCAGTATTGTACGTTCTGCAGAAAATACACCATAATAACTGCATAGTCTGGAAGCTNTTTATGACCATAGGAAAGTGACGTAATAAATGTACTTTGAAATTTGAGATTCTGCAGTATGGTTTAAGAAAAAAGTCGATTTCTTTTATTTTTATGACCTTGAGTTGATCTCGGTTCTCTTCGTTCCTTCTCTGTATGTACGAATTCGCTATCTCGTAAGCCCATTCTTTTCTGTCACCCATATTTCTTTCTCAGAGTTGGTGTATCAGAACCAAATAATATTATCACTGTGGTCCAAGGATTCTCTTTTCATTTTGCGCGTGCTTTGAGATCGGTGGTCAGTATTGTACGTTCTGCAGAAAATACACCATAATAACTGCATAGTCTGGAAGCTNGCGTGCTTTGAGATCGGTGGTCAGTATTGTACGTTCTGCAGAAAATACACCATAATAACTGCATAGTCTGGAAGCTTAGGGCGCGTAGATTGTAACAAATATCAACAAACACTTCAACTAAGGGGCGACGTTTGAAGCCGAGGCCGCTTAGTTTTAACCTCCAGTGCACGAAGATCTGGATTGTCATTCCAGGAAAGCCTCCCATGTTAGAACAATTTTAAGACCATGATCCAACATTTCTATAGCTTCTGCGAGAATTCATTTTTTAATCCCAAACGGAAACCGATATTGTAAAATCGTTCTGGTTATTTTGTTACCATTTTTTTATGTAGTATAATTTTCTTATCACAAAACGCTATAATTTTATCTTCTTAATTAATTTATTAACGAAAATTATGCTCATTTATAATTAGTTAAAATCTTACCGTTTCTGTGATGAAAAAATTAGACAATACAATGAAAACAATTTGTAAAAATATGGACAGAGTAATTTTACAATATCGGCTTCTGTTTGGGTTAAATAAATTAATTCTCGCAAAAGCTGTAGAAATGGGAGATCATGGCCTTAAGACATTACATATATATTGACCTTGATAAGCTAAGTGTGTGAAGTTGGAGCATTATATGTATATTCGACATTAAACATTGTGATGACATGTTTATTATCTGAGGAGTGCGAACTCATGCAACGGTGGTCGTATGGTGTAGACATTGGACTGGCAACCAAAGGGATGCCAGAACAAACCCGCATGCCTCTGGCATTTTTTGGGTTCCGAAACAACAAACATCTAAAAAGATTCCAGCGCTCCTAGAGGCTACCGTTTGAACTGAACTCCCCGATGCTAACGCACCCATGCAGACGACGTGATTACCAACACACAAAACGACTGCATCGACACCAACGTTCCTAGCTGCGTACGGTAGTACTTCACACACGCTGGTGGTGAGNGATTCCATGCAGACGACGTGATCACAACACACAAAACGACTGCATCGACACCAACGTTCCTAGCTGCGTACGGTAGTACTTCACACACGCTGGTGGTGAGCGCGAGAATTAAAGATGGCCATCTACAGCAGATGACGCGGGCAATATGGTGGCGGGTTAAAGACGTGCGCGTTATTGACATTTGAGATATTGGAAAATTAAAACTTGGCATTGGCATCATTAACATAGCTGGAATTAGCATTGCTCGAATTAGCATAGGATAATTGGCATTGGTGAATTGGCATTCAAGATGGCGGCCGTGAATNAGCGCGAGAATTAAAGATGGCCATCTACAGCAGATGACGCGGGCAATATGGTGGCGGGTTAAAGACGTGCGCGTTATTGACATTTGAGATATTGGAAAATTAAAACTTGGCATTGGCATCATTAACATAGCTGGAATTAGCATTGCTCGAATTAGCATAGGATAATTGGCATTGGTGAATTGGCATTCAAGATGGCGGCCGTGAATCTTTGTATCCACAGCCTGTAGCCTGGATCGCGTGAACCTACTATTTCTAGCTACTTGTGTATGTTGCATCCGCATCTTACCATTGCAATCCGGGCTAGGTACAAGGCATATCTTCGCCGATGCGGGAGGTAAAGAATCGATCTCTCTTCACTATTTTTTTTTTGCGTTCAGTCCGATAAGTTAATTTATGTTTGCCTATCCCATTATAACAGGTCAAGATGTATTATAGAACGTGCTATAATTACGCATATATTTTCCCACCAAATTAAAAAAAAAAATCAACATGAATTTTAAGTATCGGTTTGGACCAGCGAGCCATTGGGGACATATATATCATCATAATATACAGTACTAGATCTGGGTAACTTTAAATCAATATATCTGCCATCGATCTCATGTAGCTACAGATGTTACTATTGCGACACATCGTTTGCATTCGGCCAATGTGTTCGGAAATACGAAAATAAGAGTACATATCGCGGTTCACATAGCGAAGAAATTTGCGAACACTTTTCACGAAACAATAATATGCATAGACTAGTGATGCAACGAATGTCGATTTTTCCACATTCGCGAATGCGTATGCGAATGCGAATATTCACCTCCGACATTCGCGAATGCGAATGCGAATGCGAATGTTGGTTTTTCAAATATGGCGCCAAAAGCATGCGCCTACGAACTCGAATTTTACCGTGCGTTTAAAACTGGCCGGCCAGGCGGCCATGTTAAAACCGAGAGTAGCCCATATGCCCTGACTCTGAACCTAGTAAACAAATCGTGATTGTTGGCTTACTGAATGAAGTTAGCTGCTAATAATGTTTTCGTAAAGATTTAGTTTGAG